>JAEQBH010007796.1:0-107650 GCA_016808115.1 Tetrastigma voinierianum | reverse complement strand
ACATTTGCTTTAAAAGTTTCTCAAAACTTTTCTATAAATACGGAGCCTTGGCTCAACCGCATGCTTTGAAAATAAACGGAGCCTCGGGCTCAACCGCTTGCTCGGAAAACCCATCGAGCTGGGCTCAACCGATCGTTTTGAAATCTAAACGGGAGCTTGGCTCAATCGTTTGCTTTAAAACTCTCCGGAAGCCTGGGCGATCGGGAACCAATGGTTGATTTTTCAAAACTGTATATCATGCTTATAGACCTATTTTTGCTTGTTGTACCCTAGTGAACACCGGAACCTGTGCTCAACCGTGCCGGTGGAAGGACCTTTGTCCGCGTCACCCTTCCCAGAAATATGGTGGTTCGATCTGGTCACACCACCATAACTTGGGCTAGAATCTCATAACCTTATATACCCTGCACGCGCGACTCCGCCTCCTTTAAATGCATGATATGTCCCAAGTTTGCCTAATTCGTGCAAAAACTACAATGCATGTATGAGATCCTAACACCACCGTGCACGTACGGAATACCTCTGACCAGTTTGCTTGCTTAGACTAGGAAGGCCTGTTTTTCATAAATTTTCGCTTGCTTCGTTGTTTTTGAAAATGGTTTACAACTTGAAACCATTTGTTACACGTTTTTGAAAATGGTTTGCAAATTAAAATCCAAGGAAATACTAGTGCAAAAAAATTTATAATAATAATAATAATACACTAGTATTTGGAAATGAGTTTAGAACACTCACCTCTTTGCTTGCTAAACTTGAGCACGCCCACACTTCTTTTCCCGCCTCGCTTTTAACCTACACTCAACCGAATACGACAATTATTAATTGCCTAATGTAATCGCATAACTTAACATACTTCCTGTGACTTAATCACGCCAACGAATATCGCCGAGGCGGCTTAACGCTAATGCTGCCGAGTCCAATCTTGATCCGAACTTATCTTAATCATTTACTAAGGTTCTTAAACTATCGGTGTACGAATTCGGGCTTAATTATACAAAAACATAGCATTCTGGCATTTTTGGGCTCACATGTACCTAAGACATTGTTGGCTCTTCGTAGGTGTAAATTCTAAGACACCCCGAACATGTACCCCAGACACTTTGTTTTCATTGGGTGTACTCTAAGATAACCTTGTACATGTACTGCACACTTCCGAAATTTGCCCAATTCTGCTATTTTCCTCCCACTTTGATACCAATTCACTTCATACAACTTCCATAATTCATAACACCTCACACTATCATGGAATTCATCTTACAACAACCCCACAACACTTGAATCGTGCTATGGAACTCCTCAAACCTCAAACCTCAAAACCCTAGGTGAAAATCCAAGAACTCAACCTAGGTCCACCAATTCTTTTTTAAAACCACATAAATGTGATGATTCCATGGTTATTTTCTCCCAATTGGGGTTTTACTCTCATACCCCAACAAATTCAAAGGTTTATGTGCTCTTTGCACAAACCTGTAATTCAAAGGATTACTAATCTCCATTAGAATCATACCAAAGCTCTAGGAATTCAAAATACACTCAATTCCAAGACAAACATACCTGATCTTGACTCTTCCTCCTCCTTCTTCTTCCTTCTCTTCCTTCCGCTCTCTCCTCCTTCTCCCTCAAAATCGTGAACTCCTAGCCTTATGAGAACAAAATGAATTTGGCTTTTGTCTCATGGCTATTTATATAAGCAACTTGCCTAAAGGTAAATTTGTCCTCAAGCATTTAATTATCAGAACTAACTTAAATTCCTACTACACCCATCTCTAACTTAATTATGCCTTACATATCATTTTTGCTAAATGACAATTGTACCCTTCTTTTAATACCATAATTCCGGGTTCCATAAACTTTCATTTCCTACTTTAGTCTCCAAAATACTACATATGACACTTGATACTCTTATACACCCCTACAAAGATCATGTAATCGTACCTCTCGACGGGTGTTACACATGTTTTATGATTTAATTATGTTAATATATATGCATGTGAATATATTGAAGATGAATGCTGCTAAATTGGGCACTCATGCATTCCATATACCGGGGTAAATCCTAGAAATTAGGTGTGAGTATAAAGGAGATCGACACTGTTAAAGCGCCGTGAGTAATATTAGCTAGGATCAACACCGCGTAGGGTGTTGATTAATGGGTTTGATTAATAAGACAACGCTCAAACGAGTCACGTTAAGAAAATGGAAATGGCTCATTGCATTTCATGTGCAATCAAGCACTCCTTGTAATACCCCGAAATATACCCAAGCAGCTTTCTGACACGCTAGTGGTAATAAAAGCTTAATTGAATAAAAATGGCAAACGGTAATTTTGTCTTTTTTGTTAAAGTATCGAATGGCCTCAGAAAGCCTAGAAAATTAGACTTCTACGACAAATGCATCAAGGCCAAGTAATTGCCTCGCTGAATCTAGTGACCCAAAAAAGTTTCATCTAATTCTGAGACAATCGGAATATTTTACAATTTTTTGAGTGATAAATCGCCAGTGACTTCAATGACGAGATTTTTACGAAAATCTTAGAAGTCAGGAAATAGCTTGAGCTAAGTTCATTTAAAATAAAGAATCAAAGAAATGTACCTCAGGTAGAAACTAATTCGAATAAGGTAATATGAGATATGTATTCAAATAATAAGAATAATAATTATAATAAAATAAAATAAAATAAGAATATAAAAAAGAAAAAAACTTGGGTCTCATACGGATAAGGAGAGACTGAGCGTGAGATAAAATTTTATTTTTTATTTTCTTCGCTTCTCTCTTCGATATACGGAGTTTCGACCGTCGAAATTCGTCGGGTCAAGAACGAAAGTTCATCTACTCGGACGGCGCCACGCAGCACCAAAACACGGATTTCACCGAGAATTCAAGTAAGAAGTTCTGAATCCTAAATTTCGCACTTCATGATCTACTACGACTCGACTAATGCACTGGTCTACCAAGAGATAAATTTGATCCACGACGCGAACTACGCGTGGTTATTTCAAAATCTCGAGTTTCGTCAAACTCACTTATAGTTAAATTTTCCGCATTTGAATAAAAAGCCATGTAATGGCATACGGTATTTCGAGGTCGGAATAGGCAATGTAATTTAGTCCCAAGATTTTGGGACTGAATATTATAAATTTTCGGGACTGGATTTCGAAAGTAGCTTCTGCATCAGACAAGGATATAAATTAGATAAAGAATAGTTAATATATACGAATATATGATACGATATGAATAGACGAATAATAATGAATATGAATATAAACTAATATACGATAACTACACATTATGAAGTATACGATTAGACAACACATGCTTAAATGTACAAATGATAGGAAAATAGTTATATATGGTAAAGAATTATGAATACAAGAATCAAGTTTAAAAGATATACGAAAAATGCAGCATATTAAATATACGGTTGTAACATCACATATGATTACCAAATAACAATAATTATTCGGGAATATGAAATATGTATCGAACATAAAATACATGGATCGTGCTTAGAAACCGGTAGAGTGGATAGATAGGCATGCATATAGAGGGACACAAACAAGATACGCTTACGTAGACATCGGCGCCCGCTTAGTCGATGACATAGATCCCGCTTCGATCATTATACGCCTCGCTTGGGTCATGCGTATAGAGATCACTGTCTCGTACAGTGATAGTACTTTCGGGTACATACAGATAGAGATCACTGTCTGCGACAAAGGATAAGAGACCTTCTACATACGCTTATTTCCCGTATCCACTCGGGGCGATTCGCATACGAAACCTAAAAGAAAATGACAAGTATATGCAAATGAAATATATAGAATATATGACATGATATGAGAAACATAGCACCGCTTATGCGATGATAGTATACAAGCCATAAGAACAAGAAGTAAAGTACACAAGATGACAAGATATGAAATATGACAGATATGAAAAGTAATATAGTACATGAAAATATATGAAATGACAAAGAATTGTATATGACAAGATATAGAAAGTACAAAGTACAAGATAGAAAAGTATATGAACAAGGTCGTATATGAAAGAGAAAAGTATATGACCAAAGATACAAGAGCAGAAATAAAGTGGCAATGACACCGAAATGTATATGACAGATAATATGAATGTACAAAAGATATGGAAAGGGCAAAAGATATGAAAATCATAGGAAAATATAGTATATGAAAGTACAAGATAGGGAATGACAAACATGATGAGATTCCCCTTTAACTGGCCGCGGAATGTCAATTCTATAGTCAGAGTGAAAACGCAAATGTAAAGTATATGACAATATAAGATCGTATAAGAAAATATATGATAAAACAATATGTAAGAAATGAATAGCATAGCATAGGCGTGTAGCCACTACATGAAAGGAGACATGATATAGGTACAGGATAAGAAATTATATATGTAATAATACATAGAATGTAATAAGTTATAGAACTGAAAGATGAAAAAGACTAGAAACAAAGTAAAGATGTGATGAAAGCATACAAAAGTACCGTATATGAAAAGTAAAAGAATGAAGATAAAAAAATAGGATAATATAAGATAGGTTATATGAAAGTATTTGAGATATGAAAGTATATGATACATGCACAGTATACGAACATGAAAGGAAATGAACATGAAAGTATAGGAAACTTGCAAAGAATATGATACAAGAAATAATATGAAATAGATCAAGTATACGATACAAGCAAATGACAAGAAATAGGTAGAGTATATGTGATAGATAAGGAATGATATGATATATGCACATGTTTTGAACCACATGAAAGGCATTAGATAAGATGATGAGTGTTAGAAGCCATAAGTATATGATTTGTAATGTGGTATAAGAATGTAGCCCGATTGCTTGCGACGACACGTTACTGGTCAGTCCATGTATATGTTTTCCCACTAAGCCGCAGTTTAGCACGAGTTTTTAACTGTGCAGGTACGTAAGGTAAGACAAGGATAGAGCATGCGACATCCGACATCGCAAAGATGTGCCCCGTAGATAAAAGCCACCGTGACTGCTCCGCAATCTCTGATTTTATATGTATAGTTTTGTAATAGTAAAATTGTACTAGTACAAGTAAAGGGACTCTAGTATATGTGTATAGAATATAATGAATGCCACTATGGTGGTATGATAATGTATACGTAGTTAATTTTGTTATTACCATGTTAAATCAGGCATATGAACGAGAAAAACTAGGATGTGTCGCCTCCGAAAGAAAAGGTTAAAGAGTCTCACACAAAGTAAGACTGGTCGACACCCCCATCTGCGCTTGGTCAGCGTCACAACCCTAGAACAACAGGAGGAGTGCATGAGATGGTTTCTTGAGAGAATTGTTCGGCCGGCTGACCAACAATATTATTTATCTGGAAAGGCTCACATAAACATTTCCGAGGGTTGTCCATATAATATCAATCGTCTGAGTCCACCAACTGATATACACGGAGGGTTGTCATATAACATCAATCGTCTAGTCCGCCTAATTGATATACATCGGAGGGTTGTCCACAATATAGATTATCTGAGTCGGTCCAATTATTTATATCTGAGGGTCAGTCTACCTTGCTAAAAACAAATACCTTTGTTTGGAAATGATTTTCATTCATGGAAAATGCATGTTTGAGGGAGCTTGAGAACTCGAGGCGTATGGGTGTAAGAGAACCGCACTATCATAGTTCTGTATGGGTGTAAGAGACCTGCGGTATCACCCGAAAAGTTATGTTGCCCAAAGAAGACATACGGTCATGTTTTTCACATAGACTTCGGGTTGTGTGATATAAGTCGGGATTGACTTGGGATTTGTTGCCCATTGACACTTGTATCAGTAATGGAGCCTGAGGGCTCGATACTTCAGTCATTGGTGGCCACCATGGACAGCTTGCCATAGCGATGATGTATGAGTCGAGTCGGCACCGATCTATTACTCAATGCCATATTGAGTGATGGCGCCGATGAGAGCTCGGTACATGGGGCATGGTGAGTCGAGTCTCATTCATGGCATGTAGACATTCAGGTAGACATGTGTATGTTGCACTTGGATGTGTGTTTGATTATGCGACTGGCCGCATGTGCATTTAGCGGGAGTAGCCCTCAGAGATTATCACTAATGGCTTCACACCCTATCATGGGACCCCTCAGGTGCTGCGTGCATCTACGACCAAAGATTCGGACTCCGCACATTTGAAGCAAAGCCGTATTGTGGCTTTACATATATTTTGTAAATAGATATGGTTGAAATTTTTGTATAAGAGTGATGTAATTTAAACTCTTACGGACTATGGTTTTATAGTCATGTGCTTATATGTTCGAGTATCATGCAAATTCAAGTGGCCCTTATTTTACTCAGACATAGGACCTGTGGTCATTGTTGATTATTGGGACAGCTCAGACTGGGGTAGAGCTCCCCGTACAAAGGAGACTCTGCCCGATTTTCGTGAGTGGTGTCGAGTAACCGGACATCTACGAGTATTCCGCGGGTTGACGGGTTGTCAACGGACACCACGGTTTTGGGGCGTCACATTATGAGACCTAATACATGAGTAAAAATGGTCACTTTGACCCATACATCAATACTCACCAAAATACATCAACTATATTACACTAGTTCAAGAGTTGTTACATTACTCTTAACCAAAACATATATCAAAAGTTAAAGTTATAATACATGTTTTACAAAGAAAATGTCAAAGCCATAATCCGGCTTTCTTCTAAAACGCGGCCTCTAGTGAGCATCGTCCTCCCGTACACTCCTTGTACCTAAAATAATGATCCCTCGACAGGGTGAGCAATGCCCAGTAGTGATAATGTCACGCCCCGCCCCGTCCGCGCCACCCGGGTGCGGTGCACCGTGTTGAACTCGACTCTTTAACCTATACCCGCAAATAAAAACATTTACATTTACATTATAAGTATCACCATAGTGGTATTCATGTTCTATACACTAAGTCCCATTACTTCTCAATATACAAAACTTATACCTATTCCAAAAATACGTAGATCAAGTGGCTAAAGACGATAAGCACCCCATCTCTCGAGCCGGGCTCGCTTCGATGTGGGATGTCCTATCCTCTATCCTCGTTTTCTCCGCTTCGTACCTACACGGATTAAAAACTCGCGGCTAAGCTTTACTCTTAGTGGGAAATATATACGTGATCTAATTAACAACTATGATCGCTCTAACAAATACACTTATCTTATCATTTTCATATAACATACACTTCTATCATGTGACATTTGACATATAACCTTTCATATCATTTATTTCTTATTCTAAAGATTTATCATTCGATTCATTATCTTTCTAATGGTTCATATTACATATCCTATTCTGTGCATGTCATATTCATATACATATATTACTTTCATGGTTATATATTATACCATTTGTTATGTTCTACTTTCATGGTCATATATTACTTACATGTCATATCACAAGATCGTTATCATGTACCGCTTTCACGCATCGTTATCATGTGTACTCGCTCATGTAATCGTGGTTCATGTACTAATTTTACATAATCGTATTCATGTATTGTTTCATGTACCGCTCATGTGCCTACTACACGCTTCTGCTATACTTTTCATATGAAGCTTTCTTCATGTAATCGTATTTGTTCATAATTTTCTGTGGTAATTATACTTTGTACTTTCCATATACTGTATTTGTCACACCCCGATTCCCGGTCCGACCCGATTGGCGGATCCGAACCGAGTTCGAGGTGCGAGACCATATACTGAGACTTTTTTACCTGTTTTGTTTTTTTTTTAAAGCCGAACTTATACCTGTGGGTATGGCCCACATCTTATAACAGAATCCAAATATCATATACATATCAAAAGAACTACCACCGGAGTGGTGTCTATCAAAATCTATATTTACATGCCTACAGCCAGTATACGGAACCCACCAGGATGAACCCTACTTAAGCAAATGTCCAAACTGTACTACGTTTCATCGCCTGATCAATGATGAACTGGTACAGTTTCTTTACGCTTAGTGTGGAAACATATCTACAACTTATACCGATACATGCATATACACAATTATAATAAGTGTATACAATGTAATAGATATCGAACATGATTCATCAGTGGACTTATACAAGTACCTATAATTTAATTTATTGCTCATCTTGACTCCCAGAGGAGTTACGTGAGCTTATTCTTATGCGTGAATCCTATAATTTACAATGCACTTCATGTTCATTCGGGACCTGTGAGGAGTTACAGAGAGCCATTCCCAAGTGAAGAACCTATACTTATAACAGACTTATGTTCGAACTCCCGTAGGAGTTGCTGCAGCTTCTATTCTTGCGTAACTTATACTTATAATGCACTTATGCTCATTCGACTCCTAGAGTTACGCAGCTTATTCTTGGCGCGTAACTTATACTTATAAATGCACTTATGTTCATGCGGGACTCAAAGAGTTACGTAGTTTATACTTATACTACTGAAGCACTTGTTCCGAGGTACCAGAGGTACCACGAGAGACACTGAACGATAACAATTCGTATCGCACCTATTCTTATACGAAGTACCCGTAGGTACTACTTCTAAGTTTATCCTTATCCGCAGCTTATAATGAGATACCGAAATACTATGATTGATCAGACATGGCACCCGAGGTACTACATGTAAATTAATTCAGACATGTATGCCTAGTACTACAGAACTAATACTTATTCTTATTTCTGATCTTATTCTCAGACATGGAGCATCTGCCATGATCTTATACTTGTATTAATGACTTATTCTGTATTTCGGATCTTATACGTGTATTACGTAACATATACTTGTCTTGTATTTGATCTTATACTTGTATTAATGTGACTTATTCTTTGTATTTCTAGATTCCTATAATGAGATATTACAAAATTATACTTATTTTAATGGATCTTATACTCTGTGTTACGTAACTTATTCTATCGGATCTGATACTGCATTACTGGAGCATATCCTTGTACTTCAACTACATGAGCTATTCTCGTGATTTGATAATTAAGTACCAGAGGTACTACGTAACATTTTACTTCAGGCAAAAATACTCGTAGGTACTACAGAACATATTCCTTATACGGAGGTACCCGTAGGTATTTACTGACTTATACTTATTTTACTGAAACTGAGTACCAGAGGTACTATTGAATTTATACTTATTTTATCGACATAAGAGTACCCGTGAACATGTAACTTATACTTATTTTATCGGGATATGAGAGTACCCGTAGTACTAATGACTTATATTTATTTAACATAGCAAAACTGTGGTACTGGTAACTTAATCGTATATGAGTACCAGAGGGTACATGCATCGCATACGAGGTACATTCAGATCTTTACTCTTATTCTTATTCGTAGTCTTATCATATAACCTTGACTACCGTACCAATCATAAGAAGTGAGCAGTGATGAAGCACACTAAGTACCGGCTGCACAACATAAAGATCGAGGGGTCGAGTACAAAGCAGAGTAATCAAGTACTAATCGTGATATGTCAGAACACTAATCGTGACATGAGTGCCTTAGCACTAACAAGAGTACCGGCACTAATCAGAGGTTTAGCACTAATCAGACAGAGGCCTTAGCACTACCAGGAGCACCGGCATTAATCAGAGTGCCTTAGCACTAATCAGAGTACCTCAAGTACTAATCAGATGAGTGCAGCATCATCAGGAGTGTAGCACTACCAGAGGTATATCTAACAAGAGGCCGGGCACCGACGTAACGCCCACTCATTCATTCTTTTGTCCGTGGTACTATACGATCATATGTCTTTCTCGAACTCATAATATATCTTAATCACACTGCGGTTCATGACATATCGTTTCATGTTCATGTTCATGTTTCGGCCATTTTCATATTTCATACTCTATATAGGAATACTTATGTATTCACACATCGCTCATGTATTCTTGGCCTCGATGCGTCTACTTTCTAGAAATTGGAATCATTCCAATTGAATCATCCGAACGTAAAGTTATGGTGCATTTTCATGCCAAACTAGCTCTGGCGCATCTGACATACTAGGAAATGCTTGAATTTCTTATTTTTTTTTTCAGGAGGCTTAACTCATACCTGGACCCTGGTTCTTTATATTCATTTGAAGCTAAGGTGCTAAGGGTTCTCCTCCAACTGAATTACCCAAATCGAGCATCAAAACCTGCTAAGTCCGAAACAACCGGGACTACACTATGTTCAAAAACTGAACCAGAAATTGGCTTGAACATAGCCCCACTTTGAGTGAATTTTTGGGCCACCTAGAGTCTGAATTAGAAGGTAGCTATTTCAGGATGTTTGGTTCTCCTTGAAGTCTATTTTAACCAACAACTTGAATCACTCAAATCGGATCAGAAATGAGCAAGTTATGGTCAAAATACAAACACTGGTCAGAATAGAAAAACAGAGCACTACCCGGTGCACCAGATAGCTCGACTGCACTGCACAGCCTCGAATTTCGGCTTCTAGAATGTGGGATTTTCTTCACTTTTTCCATATATTACTACCCAAATCATCTCAATACTCCATATACACATCAAAACCACTCTAAATTCATCTTGAAATTGTGGTTTAGAACCTTATAATCATCTTTCAATACATATGTTTCTTCAAAACCTTTCATGAATACTCCCAAACAACTCTAATATGGGTCTTAAATCCCATACACAAAACTAAGCACTAAGATTTGTTAGGGTTTGTTCTAAACCCTAACTCAAGTTCTTTCCATTTAACCATGAATCCAACATCAAAGGGAGGATTTTATACTCTTGATTCCATTTAGGGTTTTACCACCCCTAATTTCAAGAAATCCTAGGTTAGGATGAAATCCTATCAAAATCCTAGGTTTGCAAACCAGGACATCCTTACCATAGTCCAAATACAATATAATTTCCATACAAAATCCAAAGATTCATACAATTCCATACCAAAAATCATAGAATCCATACCTTTTGGCTCCTCCCTTCTTCCTCTTCTTCTTCTTCCTTCCTCTCCCCTTCTCTTCTCTCCACACGCTTCTCCCCATTTGAGACCAAAATTGGTCTTAAATCCAATTTTTAAGTTAAGGCCATGTTTGGCCTTCAAATAAAACCCATTTTTGGGTTAAGTTTTCATTTTTGCATTTAAGTCCCCCATTTCTCTCCTATTTGCACCATAACTTATTCCTAAATTCTAGTTTGGCATATCATCTTTTGGCTTTATTACCTTTGGATCCTCAAGTGGTAATTTACCACTTTACCCTTGACTCGATTATTAATTCCGGGTCTCTCGTTTTATTTCCCGAAAATTCATATTTAACTTTTATTATACCCTAAACATATCCGAAAACTACTAGGGTATATTTCGGGGTGTTACAGTATTCATGTACTGTTTCATGTACTATTTTCATATACTGTTTTCCTGTTATACTTTTCATATTACTTTCTCTTTCATGCCTGTAAATACCAAAGAAGTGGATACAAGAAACTATAAAGGGCCCGAAGGTGCTGTACTCACTGTACGAAACAGTGGTCTATAAAGGGCCCGGAGACGCTGTTATCATTGTACGAGACAATGACCATCTATAAAATACCCAAAGGCGCTGTGGTGACCCTTTCGGGGCCACCGTGATCCAAACGGGATCTATCTCATCGACCCAAATGGGGCCTCACATCGTAACTTATATGCCGCAGCATTTATTCCCTGTAATGGCATGCCAGCACCTATCCCTCTACTTAGCCTTATTACGCAATCGCTTTATTACATTTTCTGCATATATCTCAAGGCACAATAATTATTGTTATCATGATTGCTTATGCAATATATACTATCATTACTTTAACTGTATTCGCTCTCATTCAGAGTTTTCATATTACGGTTCTCATATTTCTATAATGCATATATTCCTATATTTTTATCAATATGCATGCATTTACTCATTCATATATTCATATATGCCTATCATTCGCAGGTATACATGTACTCATTCATGCTTTGTCATCTTTACTTCTATCTCTATCGTTCTTAGCATTTATGCATTTCTATCATGTGTTCCTAGCATGTTCCATCCATTCATTTAGGTATGTCTATCATATATTCATATCATATAATCTTATATTCATATCATGTCATCTACTTGTAACATCTTATATCTTGTTAATTTATATCTTCATGTACTTTATCAGACTATCATATCTTATGACATATACCTATACATTTCTATACTTGTAAGTTTTACTTGGTACTTATCGACTATCCTATCTCCCCCGTAGGGAGTGCGTAACATAGACTTCTTTCTTTGATAATTCTTTAGGTACCCTTCATGTCCAAACTATTTATTTTTTTATCTTTTCTTATTCAGATACACACATATAAACATTCGTTTGCTTGGACCGGAGATAAAGAATGAATGAGACACGGTACAATATATACCCGAAGGTACAATACGGTATGGAACATAAACGTGCCTACCCACGTAATAGAAGTGTCGAAACACTAGCAGAGGTCGGGCACCGGTCACGATACGCGCTCGCCCACGTGCACGTGGGGTGTTTCGTCAGAAGATTAAGCAGGAGCGCCAATAAACACCGATCATATGTACGTGCTCGCCCACATATTAGAAGAGTCGCAGATTCAGCGGGTGATGGGCCAAGCGCTTAAATCATATATGTCTTGTCATTCAATATCCGGTCTTAGGTAGTCATACAATTATACGTGTTCTCTGAGCTTATCATTTTATTCTTTTCTTCTATACTCCTTTACATATCAAATCTACATATATTGCTATTTCTTGTTCATATCTATCTATTTTCTTATCATGTATTCCAATTGACTTTAACCAAGCGATTAGTACACTTGGTACAATAATCAAATTTCAGATGTGATACCGAATGCCATTAAATACATACGGTTAGATTCTAGACTACCTAGCTTCCATGTAGCCCAAGAACACCCAAAATGGAGTCCTAACGAAGGAGTTATGCAAATTGCAAGCCATGAAGAAATCAGCAACTTGCAGCAGTAGCAGCAGCAGCCACTAGTTTTTGTCATTTTCGGACTTATTATAAGCTTAAGATTATATCAAGCTATATATGGATGGATTCTAGACTCAAAGGGCTTTCCATAAAGTCCAAGAACACTTAAATCGGACTTCGAACGGTTGTGCTACACAACTAAATTGTAGACAAAAGCAGAAAATCCGCTGGGTGAATGCAAGAGACCACACTCCAAAGCGTGCGTAACATTTTCCCCACTTTTCTACCTTGCGTTTTTCATTCCGAAAATCCCCAAAACTCACTCTAAAATTCTCTAAACACTTCTTATGGACTATAATCAACTCAAGGGACTTCCTTGATACATATCTTAAACAATCTCGGGTTTTCCCCAAACCCGAACACGCTCAATTCTAGGGTAGGAGTAGTTTCCCCTCAAAAACCCTAGAAAAGAACATCCATACCTATCTTTACATATCTTCTACCAATTAGGGTTTCATTAAACCCAAACATGTATCCAAACATAGTCCAAGATAGGATTTTACCAAACCCTAAACATGAACACAAAGGAAATCATGGGTAAAACCCAAAAATCCATACCCATCTAAACAATTTCTGTAATCTATACAAAACCACCCTAAAATCGGGGTCTAAAAACCAAGAACATCATAATCCATGCTAAATTTAGGTTTCCTATTAAACCCGGAATTCATCAAAGAAGGGGGTTAGGGTTAGGTTTCTACAAGAATCCATACAACCCAAACATGTATCCAGACATTTTAGACAAATTTCATACTTGAATCCATACCTTTGGCAAACTTCTCTTCTTCTTCTTCTTCTCTTCTTCTTCTTCTCTCTCTCCTCTCTCTCATCTATCCTTTGGGAATGAGAAAATATCTCATTCCAAATACCATTTTGGTCTTATCCTCCCATTTTTACATTTTGGTCCTTCTATTCTTTCTAATTTCTATTCCATCTTTTCTCAAATTCCATAATTGTATATAAACTTATTGTTTTATGCCTCTCATATCCTCAAGTGGTAAATGACTAATTTACCCTTGGATTTATTATTAATCTCGGCCCTCGCTTTATTTCCGATATTCATTTTAGCTTTTATTATATCCTAAACATGCTCAAAACTGTTAAGTGTGATATTTGAGGTTTTACGTGATAATTCCTAAGCACGCTACTCCCACCTAAATGTACATGCAACGACAGTCACAAACGCATTCAAGCAAATACATGATCCTACTTGAATGTCTACATGATATGGATGAGAATGTGACTCACCCCTTCCCACTTCTCGAGCCCTCACTGACTCCTTCACGCATGCCTAAGCCAAATGTGAGAAAACATAATTTTCAAAACAAAGTTTTTATTCTCAAAACATCATACCGAAGCTCGTAAATATATCTGACTATCCTCCGAGGCGACCATTGGATCATTTTTCCGAACGGTCAGTGGTCACTCCAGATGAACTCGTTGACCACTCTCCTGTTATAACACCAAAATCTTCCTCAAATTCCTTTCACAACCATTTTCCATTTTTCTTTCTTTCATTTTCTTTCATGTCATGCACTCACATAATATCTGAAGTCAGCCTTGCATATGGAACGCATTATGCCATTTCCAAACAATTCATGTTAATATATAAATCATGCATGCATTTCAACATAAATGTACTCACATGCATCATGTCATTCAATCTACATACTAATCACATGTTATTTATTCCTTATCAATAACATCAAAATTAGATCACTGAGCTAATCAACAATCCAATGGCTTGCTACACACAATTTATATTTATATAATTCAACCTCATAATATACATTAAATTCCATGCATTAACATTTCTTTCATACAATTCGCCATCCACTTGCCAATATTTTGCTTACAACACACATGGACCATTTTCTCGTCCGACTGAAGCAAACCGGATCTGCTTAATAGTCCCCGAACGAGCAGCTGAGTCGTCTGGTGGACAACCCTCTCACCTAGCATCGGTTCCAATTTGTGGAACCGAAATCCATGGCCATTTCCGGCCCAACAACACCCAAACCATAATTTATTACATAAATTATCACACAAACCACCCAAACAGTCCCTAAATTGTCCAAAACGGGTTCAAAATATTCCAACAATTCAATCCCAAGTTTTGGGACCGACCAAACGGCCATTTACGGCCTCAAACACTCCAAATCATTTACAAAGCTCTTAAAAACCGAAAATAACCGAGCAGAGTAATACTCCCTTACCCTTGGAGTCGTTGAAACTCACCAAAACCGTGCCCACACGTATTCCCTTTGCCGCGTGTAACAACTTTACTTTGCTCGACGCAAACCCACGGGGTCCGAAAAGCTGGAAATCTAGAGAGAAGTTGCACTTTCTCTCTAAAACCCTCCATTTTCTGTAACTGGCTTTCTCCCTTCTCCCTACTACACATACCAAAGAAATTGAGAATAGGTAAGTCTCCTCAGGTTCCCTATTTATTACATGTCAAGCTTTAATTATTGAAGGATTTTGACGACACCAACCCACTTCTGGACTTCTATCCACCAGGAGATGCCACATGTCACCCATGGGCCCCACACTTGAGCTCAAATCGACCGATTCGCATTCGACATCGCAAGACACCGTGAGCCACCAAAATGCGCCAAGTGTCTCAAGAGACTACGCTGCTGCTCAAAAACATAAATTCCGACCGTCGAATGCAGTAGCTAGATTTCTCGTGAGACGATTCCAATGGGTGAAGTCCGCTTTTGTCATCCGGAGATTCAGAAAATTCCGGGATCTCGACCGAAATTACCATTTTACCTTTTTTCAGAAAATTAGATTTTCTCGAGGTTTCTCACATTAACCAAAAGCCAAAATCTCAAATAATATGTGTACATAGTATAATGAATTTATTTTATAGACATACCCGTTGGACGGATCTGCAGGGTAGGATTCATACATAACCGACCAAATGTACTTCATGTACAAATATATTTGATTAGCTCTTATACCAAATGTAAGATTTAAATAATCAAATAAGCAGATAACTTTAAATCTGAAAAGCCAAGATCTCAAATATGTATACATAGCATGTTTTCATTTATTTTAGATAAAAACATATCTGCTGACGGATTCGCAGTAGGATTCATCTTTGTCTGGTAAAAGCATAAAATTAATAGGAAAGGTCTTCCTCACTATTTCTGACATAGGCACAATGTGAATCTAGAAAAGTTATCAGAATAGTGAAGGGACTTAGCCTTTTATAACCTTATAATGACTCTTGATATGCCCTTCCATTATGGCAGTAATCAATGTCATTAGGCCTACACTTAATAATGTCTGGATTCATACGCTCGATTCATTATAATTCCATTTATATTTCTTGAATGCCCCGATTCATCAGATCTTTACGGCGGTTTGAAACGCCTCGCATTCCTCTTTATTATCCCTTTCAATAACTATAACCTTTGGTCCGCTTTTATAAAATTAAAACGAGCACCAAAGACGCTTACCTTATAGTTGGAATTATTCCAACATCCTCTCCAACTTGAACAGATGCTTATTCTCTGGATGCATCATTGCTTTTTGAATTCCTGCCAGGCGAGCCCAAAGTCTCTTTTTCCTTTTCTCAATGTGCATGAATTGTTCCTTATTCCAGTCTGACAGCCGGTTGGCTATCACCCTATTGTTCTCTGTGAATGAGATTTCTTTTGTCCAATGTGTCTGGACCAGATTATGGAAGCCTGGGTGGAGAAGCCAAGCTGCTTGGAATTTAAACCGCTTCGAGTTTGGATAGTGTATCTACCCTGAAAGGGATATGAGCACTGGGGAGTGATCAGAATTTATTTTTGGCAGGATGTTTACCTCAGTGATCAGGAAAATGGATTCTCCAGTTTGTGCTGCTGGATCAATGTTCAACCAGGTGAGCATTTATTGTTCCTATCCATAAATTTGAATCCAGTAGTCGGTCATAGCATGCTATAATCCAAACAAGGGAACTATAACATTTTACTTAGAAATTCCGTAATCCATAACTGAGTTAAAGTCCCCACAATCATCCAGCTTGTCTCTACTAATTTAGCCGATTATGATTAAGATCTTTCCACAAAATTTTCCTCAACACAGGGTTCGGACTGCCATATACAATAGTGAGCAGCCGAGGAGGAGATGCATAATCTGAAACTTCTGCATGTATGAACTGAGGATGAGTTTTTAGGATCCCCAAATTGATGGTGTCAGAGCCGGCCCTGCCTATAGGCAGGGTAGGTTAAAGGCCTAGGGATCCCAATTTTATAGTGGAGCCCCATTTTGGGGAGCGATTTCTTTTTGAATTAATAAAATATTATATATATTTGAGAATTATAATTAATTAAATATAATAAAAATTTTATTGTTAATAAATTCTCTCAAAACTCACGTTAACGTAATAAGTTTCTCTCAAAAAGACTTAATTTTAAATACTAACAGCCGGTTTCCCACACGCGCCCACTTCATTAAACGATATTGCCTTTTATTAAACTCCTTCCAAATCATTGACATCTACGCGATGACTTTTTTATTTTCATAAGCTTAAAACACTCTTTCAATAACATTCAGCTTCTCCTCCATTCAAAATACAGTGTATTTTCCTCGAAAAATTGTAGTTCCTCCTTTGTCGATAAAAAACAAATGCATAAAATCTTCGCATCTGACATAGTGGGATGAAATAATTTATTATTTATTTTAACGTATTTTTATTTGATTATTTTATATTTTTATCAAATAATAATTTTTGTTAGTTTTATATTTTATTATGCAAGCCCAATCAAGAAAGAAGAGACGCTCGCTTGATCAAATTTATCAAGATTCTCTTCAATGTTCTATCATTATTGATCTAATTTAAAGTTCGACTAACTGTTATTAAGGCCTACTTGCAAAGATTTATTCTGATATGAAAAAGAAAGAAAAGAAAACCGGCGAAATTTTTACAATCTCAAGTAGTGAGCCTATGGTCAAATTTCTTAAGAATACAAGAATGTCGATGAAACATATGAGAAGGTTCAAGATGAAAAAGACATTAAATTTTAAAATTAATTTATGAATAGTTAAGATTTTAATGATCACACGTGTTAAATTTTGAAGAATGTGGAAAATAGGAATGAGCAGCATGATAACGCCAAGAAAATACGAATTAACACGCACGACGGACACACATGTTTTTCCTTTGCCTTTTAGACATCATTGCATCCGCGAATTGGAAAATTATTGATCAAATTTAATGTATTAATGCTGTGAAAAGAGGCCCTTTCTAAAAAGAAAAGCCGCGATAATTTTCCTAAATACTTTGTAATAAGTATTTCTCTCTACACATTACACTCAAGTATTTTATTAAACTATACACTAATAAATGGTTGGTTTTACTCACTTCATTGGATGCCATTTTGCTTTTGTCAGGTTATTTAAGCAAGAGGAAAATACTCTTCTAATTAAGAACGGGCCATCCAATGAATTTAAAATATCGAGAGCTCAAAAGTCATGAAACTAGTAATGAGCACATGCAAGTATCATGAGAAAATGGATTGAACTAGTAAGGAGATTTACAAGTTAATTTATAACTGATAGCATTACAAGATCGAAATCAACAAAGATAGAGAAATATTGACAAGTTTTTTGAGAATAAGCTATTGTTAAATTTTCGCAAAGAATATTTCTTTGCAGATTTCATGAGCATCGAAAATTTATGAAGAAAATAATGGAAATTTCTCGGGTATAATTGAAATGATTGCCGAGTTTGATCCAATAAATGAAATAACACCGGCGCATTCGTGAAAAGGAAATTCATTATCATTATCTTAGTCACAAAATTCAAAATGAATTTATACTTATGCCTCGATTATGAAATAAAGACCGAGATTATTAAAAAGCTAGAGAAGCAAAATATTTTTCGCTTATACTTGATTATACACCGCATATAAGTCATGAAGAACAAATGTCTCTCACAATACGACGCGCGCATGTCTCGCGTTCGAAGGCGTAAGAGTTCTTTTTAGGATTTCCTTCAAAGTGGAGGATACCAGACAAGGGGATTATTTGATGGAATTAATAATGCTGGGTGAACACTTGAACTTGATCTTGGTGATTTAAGAGGTCAAGGTTATGGCATGTTCATTACCAGTGAACTGATAAAGGAAAAGGTATTAGAAGTAAATCTAAGAGCTTACACACCATGTGGCTGTCATAGTCTTAATCTTGCACTATGCATATGGCAAATTCTTGTCTAAAGGCTAAATCTTTTTTGGAATTGTACAATGCATATATATATTGTTTTCTATCTTCTACAAAGCGATGAAAATTTTACAAGATAATGTAAAAGGTTCGACCTTGCCGCTATCACGCACGTCGGGAAAGTCAAGTTGAATGTGTTATTAAGAATAAGATTTCAGTTCTCCAAATTAAAATGCTTTAACTCACTTATGGAAACAAGTGATGATCCTAAGACATTCAGTGGATGCTAAAAGTTTATTGGTCGATATCATGGATTTTGAATTCTTATTTGGCATGGTTATTTGGTACAATATTTTATCCGTCATTATCAGAGCCGAGCAAAATCGCCAAGAAAGAAAGACATAGCTTATCGGGATGTCATATTAGTCATTTGAAAGCACTTATTTATTTCTTTCACTATAGAGAACTCTGATTTGAATTCGATAAGATTATCAAGTAAAGAAATTGGCCAAGCCGATGAGTACCAACCTACATTTTGTGAAAAGGATATTTAAGGTAGTTAAACAAGCTACGAAAATAAGTAGCGAAGAGATTACACATTCTAATAAGAATCTTATGTGAGTTGATTATTTCTTATATAGTTGATCAAGCTATTTTCAATTCACAGTAGATTTGGAAATCAATTTCCTAAAATATAAAAATATTTTTGGATTTTTATTTGATTTACACAAGTTTACATATTACGATTTACGATTGTTTGAAGTCTTGTTTGATACAAGTTCTCAAAATTTTTCACATAACATAATTCGACATTGATGATGAGCCATTTTCTCACTGAAGATCAAGTGGTAAAGTGCTTACCAAAGGAGCACTAAAAGAGCAATCGTTCACAGACTATCTAAATGATGATCTCGCTTCCAAACGTACTGGATCACATGTATCACTATCGACCATACCGCTACGCTTGCCTCCTCGCAGTTAGCTCTCAAAGTCAGTTTAATCAAACTCATACCTCAATCAACATACAAATATCGGAATCTGATCGACTACAATCGCCTATCAAAACATACGCGTAACAAATCGATTTTTTAAAATTTTAATTTTTTATCTAAAATGTCATAGAATAAAACTTACGTGAAATTTTATGTAATGTTGAATATATTTGTTCAATAAAAATTTTATTTTAATCTTTATATATATATATATATATATATATATATATATATATATATATATATATATATATATATATATATATATATAATAGGGCCCAAAAAAAATAGCCTAAGGCCCCTATAAAGTAAGGGCCAGCCCTGATGGTGTCTTTCCATAGTACCCAAATTTCCCTATATTTTATCTTATCCAATTAGTTTTCATTGATAAAAATATTAAAATCTAGTTAGTTTTTTATATTTTAGATATTTTTGGAAAAAATAAAATATAAGGGTACAAATAAATTTTTCTTTATCTTATAAAAGCAAAAATATATGGGCAGATATAAATATTTTAAAGTGATACTAATATTTTGAAATCCAATAAATTAGAAGAAAACAATTTTTTTAAAATTCCAAGTTGTTGACTTGAACCCGGGTCTTTCTCGGGTGAGAGCCGAGTATCCTAACCAACTAGACTACAACGGATTTGTGAAGTTATAAACAAAATTTTTATTCAAAAGATTTTCTATACAAAAAAAAAAAGGGGGGCGACGAGGTTTTTGTCAATGCCCTTGTCTTATTAGGCTCAGCAGCCGGCCAATTGCTCGAAATTTTCCCCACCATGATATCCAACTTCCAAAGCAACAGATTTTTTAAGGAATTGGAACAAAATTGCTTCTCTATAAGACACTATTGATATCCAATTTCCAAAGCGACAGATATACATAAATATTGGACCTTTTGCGTTATTTTAATTTAACCAATGAGCAACTATTCTGAAACCATTGTGGTCAATGCCATGACCCAGTAAGCGTTTAACATGACTCCACGAAATTACACCCACTATCTCATGGAAGTTGCAATGTTACTTCCAACACTTTTCCCTGCTACGCTCACCCAATTCTAGTTTCTCACAAAATCTTCCTCTTGTATTGTTGTAATGTGTAGGTACATAATTTTTTTTATAATCCTAGATGCCCTAAGTCAGTTTGTGCAAAATCTATCTTTACTAATCCCACATACCCTAAAGTTAACAACCGTGTAAACCTTTAGAGGCTTTGAGAAAACTCGAATTGATGACTATTATGTTAAACCTGAAAATCTTAAACCAATTGAACTACCCCAATTATCATAAAATGATTCAAATCACAAACTACCATGGCTACTACTACTACTACTACTACAGCCACACAAAGAAAAACAACAAAAATTAGCATTCCAGTACCATTAAATGTAAATGTTGAACAAATTTGGGATGACATCCATGTTCGTGATGGAGTCCTCTCAACAATAATGGACACGAACCCAAAAGTAGAGAAAACAAAGAAGAGAAGAAAAAGGAAAAATCTCCCAGTATTGCATATCCTACCCAATAATCCTTTCCACCCAGCCAAACATTCCTTCCGGGCACAAAACATGACTGCCAAAGATATATCACAGCAGTTCAGTAAATTAACTGGTGTATATAAAATTTGAATCTTGAAATCTCTCTGTCGTAGAGAGTAGAGATGCAAATCATGGAACCAACCATGAGAAGAATCCTTTTAAGTCTGTTATTCACACAACCTTTAAAACATATTTACACGAAAAAACCATGGCAGCACGAAGGCTATTACCAGGCATGCCATCAGGAAGTTACAGAATGGTTGCCCCCGCCAACACCCTCCACCCCTGTCTGATGAGGTACTACCGCTACCTGCATATCTTCTCTCATTCCAATCTTCCATGAATCTGGTATCCCAAACACCTCTAACATTTTTTGCAGTCTCACCACAAATTTCACATATTCTGCACCCAACAATGTGAAAAAACTTTAGGAGGAAATACAATTGGAAAACCCGATTCCAAATTTTGCTAGAAGGAAATGAAATGACAGAAGAATTCAAGATCTGCTTGAGGCATTTTTATTTTTGGGGATTTGGAACATACAATTGTAAAACCTAGATCCAAATTTTGTTAAAAGCTTAATATTCATACATGCCAACACCAATAATGCTCTCTGTGAAACAACCCAGTCACCATCTATGTAAGGAAAACGAGCAGAAAATGCATAGTGGTACCTTCCAGTACACAAATTTGGCCTGACTCTCTGGGAGACTTTTTTCCCACAAAATTTGAATTATTTTGTCAAGTTTCACCAAAATTTCAAAGTATTTAGTTGATTTTTGGCCGTTTTCTAAAATTAGAAAAAGAAAAAGGTCAATCAATATAAAATGATCAAAGAACTATGATGAGTACAAGGTTAAGGATTTTCTTCCTTCCAGAAATAATCATTAGTCATCTTTCATGCAACTCTAGCAAACCATACACTTCCATTGTTTAATTTCAGGAACCAATTTCTGAAAAGGAATTTGAAATCAAACCAAAAAACCATTACCAGCAATATTTAGAAACATAGTTTCAAAATCAAAACCATAATACGATTCGAAGAAGACACTAAAAACCCAATTTCTACAGGAAAGGAAGAGAAAATATTTACCTGTTTCTTTGGATGAAAACCAGGCCTCAGCACAATGAGAGTGCGAAATCCCGAGTTCATCTTTACAACCACAGCCAAGCTGGATTAGATCCACACCGGCACCCCGGCAAGTAGCAACAGGACCCTCCGTCGCTGTCTCTGAACTCAAGTGACAAATCCTACACACCCTTTCTCCATCCCAATTCTCCCCAAACCCTCCTTCACCTCCGCACTTCACATCCACGACGCAAGAATTCACCTCCTTCACACTAGCCTTCGACATCGATTTTGCTTCTGCCTCCGCCTCCGCCTCCGCCTCCGCCTTGTCATTTTCACTTCCTCCGATGCTCCTCCTCCGCCGTTCCTCCTCATCTGGTTCCGCCGGAGCTATCACAATTACAGTCTCCGGCACAGGCACAGACTCAGCAGTCGAACTCTCAGAAATCCCCCCCTCAACTTGGTCCACCTTGTCGCCGATCCGCGGCGTATTATGCTTCTTCTCCCCTTCCATCATTACTGAATCCAACACCGCCGGAAACAAAAGGATCCCAATTCTTCACACAAAAATAAGAACAAACAAATAAATAAAAAATAGAAATAAATGAATGTGGAAATACGAAGATCCAAACATGCATAAATATACTTAACAATTTCAGGAGAAGCGTTTACTTGAATATTAAAACGAAAGTCTAGGGTTTGTGCACAAATTCGGTGCGTTAGGTGAAGAAAGGAACTGAAAACCATTATTATTATAATAAAATAAAAAAGCCTTTGTAATTACAGATTACTTGAGTAGAATTAGTATATAAGAAGAATAACAAATGGGTGGGGTTTGATCCTCAGACGCTTTTCATTGCTACAGAGCATGAAAGTGTGTATTGAGGAAAGACGGACGGACGAATGAAATAATAATGATTGGACTGTGGAATGGAGAATGGGTTTCGGAGGGAGAGGGACCCTTGGTGGCGGGACTCAGGGCTGCCGCCACAGATTCCCCTTTGCTCTCCCCTGTCTTGAATCATTGATTGAGCTTTGAAGTTACCGGTTTTGAATAAAACCTTCAATAACTTTGATGAGACTTGAACCCAAGCTAACGAAAATAAATTTTATTCTCCGAAAAATTAGTAATAATAGAAAAACATATCTTGGTGCATCAAAAGAGGAATTAGATATGAAAGTGATGTGCCAAGAAACGTAAAATATAATTGGGTAAACAAGGCATATAACATTTGTTAGCTTTTGTAGTATATGGAGGCGGATAAGGGCGGGACAACTGGGGCCGTGGTGAAATGTACCTGGGAAAAAGGGGAGGGTCAATGATTGAAGTGCTACAACCAAAAGAGAGAGAGAGAGAGAGAGAGAGAGAGAGAGTTGACCATCAATCCCTTAAAGCCGACACAATGGGAACCTCTTTCCATACAATAATTTAAGCACTTAGGAAGTTGGAAGACGTAATGTTTGGAAGACTTAACGTTAGAATATAATTTTTTTTTAGTTTAATGTTTAATAGTATTTAATATTAAATTATTTGTTTTTTAATATTAAGTAATGAATAAGAATTAGAATTCGAATTTATCGTTTGTGTCTGATTTAATTATAATCTAGCTTTTAGCCGGCTGAGTTTTTATTTTTTAACCACACAGGCCGGGACGGTCAGATTACATTGCTACTTTCTGCTCTTACTCCGATTATATTTTAAATATATATATTTTTAATTTTATATTTTAATATAAATAATAATAATGATTAGAATGTTTTTTAATAAATAATTTATAAAAATTCAATTTTTTTTTTATTTTTTTATGAAATATGGGGTGAAAATAAAAAAGCAAATATAAAAAAATAAAAAACAAAAAACAAAAATCAAATGCAGCGCCAGAGGCAGCTGGTACCTTTCATCTCTATCCCTATCCCGCCCTATTTAATTCTTTAAATAAGACAGTGCTTTCGAATTTAAAAATAAATGAACCTGACGATTTGCATCACCTTCCCAAACCCTCTCGTTATCATTTCTAATAATGAGTATTACTAACTTTTCTCTCATGGCATCGATGTAGCTATTTTATTTTTATAGAACGACATTTTTTTAATCAAAAGCCTAAATATTTTTATTTTTTTATTCTGTAATTTTTTAAAAAATTTTTTAAATAATAAATCATAAAATTTTAAAAAATAAACAGCTTAATACTAAAAATCATTCATGTGCTTTCAGCGTTTAGTAAAAAATAAAACAACCCTTATTCTTATTTTATATATACATATCTGAATAAATAATGAAATATATATATCATATAAAGTAAAATTGATCTGTCCCAGTCACGCTAGGAAATGATTGTCCACCTACAGGCTCCACCACTTACCCTTCTTCTATCTGTTTGGGGAAATTTATAGATGGACAGATAGATATAAAGATGATGGGAGAAGGTGCGGCTGAATGACATCAGACATCAGACATCAGACATCAGTGACCGTGACCGTGACCGTGACCTTGACCTTCCAAGTTTCAAGTTGCATTCGCTGCCTGGTTTCTTGTTTCTTGATATTATTTTTTAATATTCTTGGCTTTGTCCCTCATGAGTCATGACAATAACCTGCCATCTGGACGCCTATGAATGATTGATTCCGTTTCCAGACTCCACACAGATCTCACGTTTCATACTCCATATCACGCACTTTCCAAAACTATATTCTTTACCGAAGATTGGGGATATCGGTTTTCATAGATATATTAATATTTAAATTTTATGAATATATTAAAAATATATTGATGAATATTTTTATATGAGTATCGATATATCATAAATTAATAAAAATACTTCAAAATTTATTACATCTTATATCACAAGATAATATTCATCCTTTGCGATACTGCAGATTTCGATAATATCGATTATGCGATCAAACACGCCATACATAAACGCTCTCTGATCTCAGATATATAATCTCAGAATTTAATTACAATTGCTTGATTTATTTTATAACTCCATCATTGGGATTTTAAACCAATGATCAATTCATAACTATTTGATCAAGTCATGATTTAAATTTTGATTATTGGATCGCAAATCTAATCATTAAAAGAAAGCATTCAATACTCAAAGGAATCTGAGCTGAAATGGCCGAATCAAAAGCAAATTCAAATTCCAAATTTCTTATCTATCAAAATAGGCTTTGGAAAATTTTCAAAACACGAGTGCAATCTTGACCGTTGGATATCTTTAGATATATCTCAATATATCTCCGATATTTTTATCGAAAATTTAACTATTTTCTCCTTCACACACGTGTGTATCACAGACCCGATATTTTCACGATATTTCGGTCTTTAACCGATATATGGCCAATATTACTGATATTTTCTTGAAATTTTGATTAATTAATTATCGATATCGTTTCAAATCTCATCGATATCCTCTATATCTGAAATTTTAAACCCTCAATTTACCTCCTAACTATGAGCTCCTCTCCATCTAATAAGCTCCCTTCAGGATTTCTGAAATCCAAAATGGAAAATATCTATATCATTCAACCGAGTCCTTATCAAAATTAGAGGAATTAACAAAAAAGAAAAAGGCAAGAATCATATGACCAATTTTTTTTGTTTTTTATAACTGTAGGTGTCCGAATTGGTCTGCACACACGTCTCAACTAATATGTTTTTTATATTACTATAGACACGTCAACTAATCCATGGAATCCTCAACTAATAATTTTTCATAACTATGGATGTTGGACCCACTCTACACACCTCAACTAATCCATGGACTCCCTCTCCAATTCTTTGAGCGTGTGGCTCTTTCTATCTTAGATTCTATTAGAATATATATATAAACTATGTTTGGTTCTCAAAATATTTGAGGAAAAATTCAAATAAAAAAAAAAAAAGAGAAAAAAGTATAAGGAAATAAAAAATATAATTAAATATAGTGTATTATCTTTATGTACTACTTCAAACATATTTTATTTTTTTTAATTCATCAATATAAAAAGTATATAATTTTAAAATATGTAAATTTATAAGAATTTTTTTTTATATAATAAATATATATATATAATATGGGAAAAAAATAGGCCCAATATCCAGCGCTTCCCAGCCCGCGGAATTAAGACGCCTCCACATCAAACCTGCGCCTCTTATGTCAACTTGAAGTGAGGTTCTGCCTATCGAGTCTGAGTTTAATCGTAGACGGGCTGAAAAGATCCATAACCATTCAATAAGCCCGTACATCTCATCCGAACAAAATGTAAGATATATTTTATTTATTCCTGCATCCCACCATAAGGGGAAAGAAGACAATGATAAATCATCGCTGACATCTTCCTATAAAGAAAGAAGACTATCTCAAGTTAACCGCTTTTTTCTATATCCAGTACCAGATCCGATATGGACCAAAATAAGAAATATTCCATCCAATGCGAATGACTAATTACCATCCAACTCCACAGCTCAACTATAAATACGCAGGCCATCCCATCCGCGAAAGCGTGACGCCAACATTCTTACACACGCATACTCATATGCAAATGTATTCGCCTCTAAGTTGTTTCTCTTTCTCTCGTGAAAGAACCGACTTAGTGATCGGCTGCCACCCGCATAGCCCTCGCCGACTACCCTCTTCTTTGTTCTTGCAAAGAGGAGTTGGCTACGTCCGTATTCAGATCAAAGAAGTGTTTACGATCCCGCCCTCACCTGCATAATCCAGACGCCGCAGATCCCAAATTTCACAAACGATCCGTATCGCCCCAACGACCCCACACGCTCCAGCAACTCCCGGGCCTGACAGCCAAGATCATCATCATGCCGTCTAAACGACAGCTCAGACATTAAATATAATCGATTTCTCGCCATCACAGATCGACTGAACACAAGTAGAGTGTTCGCCAATCCACCGCTGATGCGCGATCCACCAGTGGAATGCGCGGACAATAGGCCCCCTGACAAAGGGAGGCAACGCGCCAACACGAACGGCCGGCCCTCCGCCGTCAATCAACTCATGGTGCAGGAATTGAATCGACTTATTGTGACGCAACATCCACTGAGCCCTCCTCGACTCAAGCCTCCGTGAAGGCCGCGACATTCCCCCCCACGAAGACCGAGACAGTCATGGCAACTCTCGAGATGTCGGCGCTGCATCCAATCAAGCCAGGCACAGCCGCAGCTTAGCCCTCGCAGGAAGCCATATCCTCGAAGACAGCCGGGAGCAGAGAACCTCCTCATCCCCACCCGCAAACTACATACACCACACATGGAGCAGAGGTTTAGAATCTTCTTCAGCAAAGAGAAATCACCCGCATGAAAGAGGTAGGTTAAAGGATCGACCCTGCATACTATGGATACTTTGGTACAACAAACTGAATCACCCTTCACAGTCGAAATATTACGTTACCCGCCTCCCAAAGAAAATACGTAATGCCGCATGGAAGTCTTTGACGGAGCCAAAGACCCCATCGACCATCTTAACACTTACAAGAACCAGATGGAGTTGCATGGGTATCAAGACCAGGTCGCAGGCTTTCGCTACCACGCAAAGGCCCACCCTAGCCCGTTTAATAGAATCCTCCTTCATCAATCTCCATTCGCTCCCGAGAGCTATCCATCGCTTTCGCCTCCCACTCACTCCGAGCTAGAACATACCAAAGCCGAGCCACCATCCGTCGATCGCCAAACAAGGCTCGCAGAGCCCTCAAGTCATACGCAAAGGTTCAATGCCGAACTTGAAGATAGATATGCCCGATGAAAATTCGCCATCGCGCTCATCATGGCCGGGAGGCAAATAAAGACCTAATGTTTTCCATCTCAAAAAATCCTCAGGCAAGTATGGCCGAAGTACTCGCCAAAGCGGAGAAGTACATAACTAGCGAGGAAGCCCTCATTCAAGAGGAGAACTCGCCCACCCATAAAGGAAAAGTACAATGCACAAACGGCGCAGGACGAGCCCTAAGAGGCAGAACGCACAGAGAAGCCCCGTGAAAAGATCAGGAACGATCTCCAAAAAGCCGGGGAAATCTCAGAGACCGACTGGGCCCACCACAATCAGAAAGACGACGACAAGCATTCACCGCAGTCATTTCCACCCACTAATAGCCTGTCACAAATCTTACATGAAGTACTGAACGAGCTTCGAGGTGGCCAACTCGTATGAACCCGATCCCGCCGCTTAGAGACAACACTCAAGTATCATGTAGCTCATAGTAGACTACGGGCATCGCACCGATTAAATCGTATACAACCAAGGAGCAAATAGAGTACCTGTCAGCACCAGGATACCTCCTGCGCCTACATCTCCCAGAACTACCAAAATCAGCCCAGACCAAGCCCAAAATCAGTCTTAATCAAGCCTAATAGTGGACTAAAGAAACCCACCGCCTCGACAAACGACGACTCAAAGACTCAAAGAATCCTCGTGAAATCCACGAATCTCGAGGATTCAAGCAGGAGGAGGAGAATCTAGTTCGCCGAAAAGCTCACTAAGAACATCGTGTCGCCAGAGATGGGGGAAATACAAAATAAAGATCTAAACTACCTCACTAGACACAACCATCACGCCTTCCACTCGATCCGAAGGATATCAAGACTCCATGACGGACCCATCAGGTTCGCTGCGATCGTGAGTCAACACAACAATTAACGGCTTTAATTGACAACTAAGTTCGGCCGACATCATTTTGCCTCGCCTTTGACAAACGGGCGTGGGGAGGGGAAAAGTCAGCCCTGCCAGCACGTGATCCGCAGGATTTTCCGGAAAAGGTGTTGCCTCTCGGGCTCAATTCAACTCGGGTACTCACTTGGGAGAACCCCATGCCGCGACGACGACAAATGTAGATTTCTCATCAGACGCCCATCGCCTTCCATAAACATATTAGGAGGTCATTCTTAACGCAATAAAAGTCATCCCTCCGTTGATTATCCGTTATCAAATTCCCAACCATTCACTTAATAGGATGGTTCCAGGAGATCACGGTGGCCAGGAGTGCTATACAAACCTCCGTCAAACAGAGCGGTCGACAACGCATTACGGATGAGCCCGATACGCGACGAGGTGCTAGCCCGACCCGAACCTTTCGAGGAACTCAACCTGCCCCGATGACGACCAACATCTCGCCTACATCGGCTCCAAATTACCGTAAATCTCAAGCGCCTCCGCAGCTCAGCACAAGGATGTTTTCAGATGGAAGCATCGATATGGGAGGAATCGACCGTGATCACACATAACAAAATTACCAACCCATCCTTCAAACCGACAAGGTATGCACAGAGTTTCTGCACCGTAAAGGCAAAAGCCATCAATGAAGAGGCCGGGCAAACCTCCAAGCAGAGCGACGTGGGAAGTGGAATACCCCGAAAGTGGTCGCAACGTCGACTGCTAAAAAGCAAACGGCAAATGGCGACTCTGTATCGACTTCACTGACATAAACAAAGCTTGTCCAAAGGACAGTTTCCCTTTACCGAGAATCGATCTCATCGTGGATGCTACGGCAGGTCATGAACTTCTTAGTTTCATGGATGCCTTCTCCGGGTACAACCAGATCAGCATGGACCCCCAAGACCAAGAAAAGACCTCGTTCGTCAAACCACAAGGGACCTATTGTTATCGAGTGATGTCGTTTGGGCTCAAGAATGCGGGAGCGACCTACCAGAGACTAGTAACCTATGTTCCAAAGCGTATAGGCACCACTATGGAAGTATACATAGACGACATGCTGGTTAAGTCCACAACTGCCGATACCCACATCGCTCTCAGAGGCGTTCCAGATTTTAAGAAACTATAATATGAAGTCGAACTCCAAGAAAATACGGCGCCGCGTGTCACCGAAATTTATGGGCTTCTATAGTCAATCACAAAGAATCAAGCAAATCCTGACAAATAAAGGCATTACTCGACATGCTGCCGCCATCAGAATAAAAAGAAGTACAACGATCGACAGGAGGATACCGCCTAAGTCGCTTCGTATCCAGAGCAGTGATAGATGCCGCCTTTCTTCCTGTGTTCTGCGAAAGTTCTTCTAATGGGATAATGAAGTGCGAGGAAGCCGCTTCTCAACGACATATTTGAGCTCCCCTCCCGTCCTAGTAAGCCCCCGCCGGTGGGGAACTCCTAATTTCGTGATACAGCCGTGGCCGTCGAACTTTTTCAACCTACCGCCCTCGCTGGGAGATAAAGAACGGATTCAAGATCCGGCGACATCGCGCCGAGCCCCGCTGGTTCACTCCGACGAGGTCGCCTACTCAAGACAGCCACGCCGCCTAAATGAGCTTCGACCAACCCATTTCGCTGGAACACCACCGCGCCACCGCGCCATGAGCCCCGCGCTCACTCCGACGAGCGACCACTAACACAGCCACGCTGCCCGTAAACGAGTCGATCAACCCATTTCGGCCGGAACGCCACCAAGGCCACCGCGCCATGAGCCCCCGCGGCTCACTCGACGAGGTGATCTACCCAACACGCGCCACGCCGCCTAAACGAGTCGATCAACCCATTTCACTGAACGCCCACCAAGGCCACCGCCACTAGCCCCGCTATTCACTCCGACGAGGTCGCCACCAACACAGCCACGCCATCAAATGAGTCGTGACCAACCCATTTCTACCGAACGCCACTGGGGCGCCACCGCGCCATGAGGAGCCACGCTGCTCACTCTGACGAGGTGATCTACTCAACACAGGCCACGCTGCCTAAACGAGTCAGATCAACCCATTTCGGGCCGAACGCCCACCAAGGCCACCGCCATGAGCTCCATGCTCACTCGACGAGGTGATCTACTCAACATGTGCCGCCTAAACAGCCGACAACCCATTTCGGGCCGAACGCCACTGGGCGCCACCGCGCCCATGAGCCCCGTGCTCACCGACGAGGTGATCTACTCAACACGTGCCACGCCTGCCAAACGAGTCGATCAACCCATTTCTCGCTGAACGCCACCAAGGCCACCGCACCACGAACCCCGCTGTTCACTCCGGGAACAGGTCGCCCCACTCAACACAGCCACGCCGCCTAAATGAGTCGACCAACCCATTTCGGCCGGAACTACCAAGGCCACGCGCCATGAGCCCCGGCTACCACTGACGAGGTCGTCTACTCAAGATGTTATCGCTAAATGAGCCGACTTCAACCCATTTCGGCTGGAACGCCACCAAGGCCCCAGCGCCAGGAGCCCAGTTGCTCACATTGACGAGCTCTTCCTATTAGTCAACATGGACGAGCTCTAATCTACTATTCATTCTGACGAGCTCTTCCTATCAGTCAGCATGGATGAGCTCCTACTTCACAATTTACAATGACGGGCTCTTCCTATCAGTCAGCATGGATGAGCTCCTACTTCACAATTTACAATGACGGGCTCTTCCTATCAGTCAGCATGGACGAGCTCTAATCTACTATTCATCTCGACCATCTCTATCGCCGCCGGGACGAGTCTCTATCACACCTACATTGACGAGCCCTTCCCATCGCCGCCGTGACAAGCCCTACTCACTACTTCATACTCGACGAGCTCTTCCTATCGCCCACCGTGGACGAGCCCTACTCACACTACACTGACGAGCCTTCCCTACTACCAAAGATGGACGAGCCCTACTCACAATCTCCAGCATCGGCTCTTCCTATCACCAAGACGACGAGCCTAATCCACTATCCATTCCCGACGAGCTCTTCCCATCACTGCCACGGACGAGTCTACTCAATAATTTACATCGACGGTTCTTCCCATCACCAAAGATGGACGAGCTCCTACTTCACAATTTACATTGACGGGCTCTTCCTATCAGTCAGCATGGACGAGCTCTAATCTACTATTCATTCTGACGAGCTCTCCCTATCAGCCAACATGGACGAGCTCTACTCATTAATTTACATCGACGAGCCTCTTCCTATCGCCCAAAGACGGACGAGCCTAATCTACTATCCATTCCCGACGAGCTCTCCCTATCACGCATGGACGAAATCTTACTTCACAATCTACTTACTGACGAGCTCTTCCTATCAGCCAGCATGGACGAGCTCTAATCTACTATTCATTCTGACGAGCTCTCCCTATCAGTCAGCATGGACGAGCTCCTACTTCACAATTTACACTGACGAGCTCTCCCTATCACTCACTCGACGAGCCCGCACTTCACACCCATTGACGAGCTCTTCCTATCAACCAGCATGGACGAGCTCTAATCTACTATTCATTCCGACGTAGCCTCCCTATCAATAAAGATGGACGAGCTCCTACTTCACAATTTATATTGACGAGCTCTTCCTATCGCCCAGCATTTTCGACGAGCTCTTCCTATCACCAAAGACAGGACGAGCCTAATCTACTATTCATTCCGATTTAGCTCTCCCTATCACCAAAGACGGACGAGCCCCATCATTAATTTACATTGACGAGCTCTTCCTATCGGGCCAAGATGGACGAGCTCTAATTCACTATTCATTCTGACGAGCTCTTCTCATCAGCCAACGTGGACGAGCTCTATTCAACTATGCGTTTTTACCAGCTCGCCCTGCCAATTCACATGGAGAAGCCCCGTTCAACCACTTATATTGACAAGCTCGCCATTCATTTCACTTGGCAAGCACCTGCCTCTCACTATATTGACGAAGCTATCTCCTCGCTACCCACATGAACGAAGTTCCCGTTGACCGCTGACGTAGCTTTCTCGGCCGACCTTGAGCGAAATGGCATACGAAACCCTAAGAGGGAAGTGAGCCCAATTGTTTAAACTCTAACCGAATCATCTGGGCTTAGGAAAAATACATATGTATCCCAACAAGAATGCGAATTATAAAAAAATATGTATTTATCGAAAAGAGAGCTACACGAATCCCAGGCCCCAGGCCTGGCAAAATGAGTAAATATATACAAAAAAAAAAGGGAGAAGAAGAGTTAAGGGAGATAAGGGTCGAGGATCGGCCCCTAAAGTCACTGCCGAGGAAGGACAGACGAGGAATGGGAATGAATTTCAACAGAGTGCCGAGCCCGGGAATACCTGCAGGTAGATTCCTCCGCCTCCCGTCACTAGGAAGACTGGCCGAGATCTAGGTCAGATACACAGAACCGCTCCTTTGAAAAGCGAGCCACCCAAAGCGCTCGACTGAGCACCGCCTGACCCGCAGCTTGCCTAATAACCTCATCCCTCCGTGCGGCAACCATACCGTCCCGTCGATGAAGACCCACTAACCGCAAGATTCCTCGCGCTTAGCCGTTCGACGACCTGCTCGAAAGACTCTCGACGAGCAATCTCATCAAAGACTTACCCAGCGACGCCACTTCGTTGTGTTTCCCATCATCAAGCAAGCATCGTCGCACGTAGTTCCATTTGAAGATCTCGCACCCGCCCGAGGTGATCGAGCTCATCCCCAACCAAACAAGCTCGCGACCCGCAAATGCCAAAACCTCTGAGCCTCAACCGTTACTTCCGGGCGACTCGAGATTGTCCCAACCTCTTGAAGCTCGCCCACCACACCGGGCTGTCAAGCATTTAACCTCATCTTCTACTCTGTACCCCGAGCACGAGCCGATGGCGTGTGCTTCAAGTCGTACTTGTCGCCTCCGCATTTTCACCAAACGCCGCACACGCCTCGCAGAAATTTCCGCCCGCCGCCGTGAGCTGGCAACCTTCGCCTTATAAACGCGAAGATCTTTACGCGCTTCCTATTTATCTCGCCTTTTCGGCCGCACTTTCAAATGAGTAGCAACCCGCATATCAAACACAAAGTCAGATCGACGCTAAAATGTAATGGTGATAAACGATTAGAGACTTACCAAGGCGAATTTCGGGAAAGGATAAAGCCAAAGCTTCATCAATCGAAGCCTCACCTCCCAAGGTCGTAATCTCGACAATAGAAGAAACAGCTACCGCCGCAAGTTCGCGATTGAGAGCAAAGAATCCCGGGCATTATTAGCCCTTATTTTCGACTCTTTCTGCTCCGACACCTCTCGATGAGGCAACCCAACGTCTTCGAAGGCGGATCAATACTGCTAGCAGCATAGCCGCCACGGCCGTCGACCTACCACCTGCAGGATTCTCCGTCCAAACAGCGGAAGAGGGCGTAGGGCATAAAATCGCAAAGCATCAGCCATCGGTGACACGCCCCGTCCAAATTTCGGACAGGGGAAGCTCCGGAGTACGCCCCCACTCGAACTTTGGCCAAAACCCGGCCATCCTCTCAGATTTGTGATTTTTTCCTTTCACGCGGGCTTCCGGACGCGCCCCTAAATGAACTGTACTCCGAAGCGGGAGCCAGGTGGAGGAACCAAAGTGAAAAACCCCAAGGTGGAAGGAGGCGAGGGCCTCGTGAGCGCAGGATCGTACGACATCGACCTAGATGGACCAGTGAATGCCGTGACTTATCAACTCCGCACAAGGGCGAGCCGTACATTCCATCAACGCCGCAGTTATGACGCTGTCTTCCCCGCTAAGGTCAAAACGAGCACCCGAGAAACACGAGAAAGTATAAAATCGAACGCTCAACCATCTTCGCATTAAGCCACGCTAAAAACAAAGCAAATACTCACGGCATTATCGCGTATGCCAGGTCGTAGGACACCTAGGTATTGTTCGGGCCGAAGATTCAGATCCCCAGAACGACCGTCACGAAGAAATACCGTCCCTTCCATGACCTATGTGGGAAGAAGGTAGGTCGAGATTACCGCAGGAGCTCCAGAGTGCCTTAGAGAAGAGCCGAAGCCCTGAGTAGCCATTGGAAAGGAAAAGACGAAGGAGCAGAGCCATGCTAGGACGCCGAACCCTATCCCTAAAAGACCAAAAGGCCTACCAAAATACCTCACCCATTGGGAGCCGCTGAAGGACAAATGTTGAATGCTGCGTAACCCTTTCAAGGGAAGGGGTGCAAAGGAAAACGAAGGTTATCACAGCGACTTCAAAGAAGGCACTATCCTAAAAGACGAGGTTTATAAAGAGTCGTAACATCTCGGACCGATATTCGACACCGGGAGGAGGTCGACAGCGATCAAGAAAATGGTCCTATAAAGGGCCAACTCGCTTAGGTCCCATGTTTCACAAAGATGTCAAGGGCAAAGATTGAGGAAATCTCACCTCGGGTATTTGATCGTGTTCAATTTCCTTTACCCTTATCTAACGGGAGGCGCCTCAGAGCAGCCAGGCCAAAAGATCACAAACAAGCCGAACACTTCTGTACTACCACAAATCCAGATCAACAAGAGTCATCACGACACGCAGCAAGGGAAGAGCTTACTGGACCCATGACGAAGCAACAGCAATGACGAGCCGTAACAAATAAACTCAAAGCCTCGACTCCATCAACCGAAAAGGACCCTGGTACACGAAAAGAAGCAGAGGCACTCAGGGAATAAAGCGGAAAGGAACAAGATCAGAAAAACTCGAGATAACAGGGGTCGACGAAAGAGACTGAGGAAGTCAAGGAGGATATGAAAACAAGCGCGAAACCCGAAGAGTCACCATTAATCATCTCTGTGTTCTTTCGAACGGACGCGTGGGAATATGACGCAACATGGAAGAGCCATGCCTGCAGCCACGCCCGTATACAAGGGCCGGGGCAACCGGGACATGGGTAAAAATAGGCCCAATATCCAGCCCTAGGCCTGCGGAATGGCACGCTCCACATCAAACCCAGCCCCCTTATGTCAACTCCGGCTTATCGGCTCATCGAGCCTAAAGTCGAATCGTAGATCTGCCAAAGATCCATAAATCATTCAATAAGCCCGTACATCTCATCATCCGAATGCAAGGCTGAGAAAAGATATATTTTATTTATTCCCAGATCCCACCATAAGGGAAAGAAAGGATAATGATAAATCATCGCCAGTTGGACATCTTCCTATAAAGAAAGAAGACTATCTCAAGTTAACCGCTTTTTTCTATATCCAGTACCAGATCCGATATGGACCAAAATAAGAAATATTCCATCCAATAGGAAGGACTCCTAATTACCATCCAACTGGTTGAGTCTCAACTATAAATACGAGGCCATCACAAGATCAAGTGAGCGACGCCTTAACATTCTTACACACACACGCATACTCATATGCAACAGACTACCCTCTGCTAGCTCTCTTTTCTCTCGTAAAGAACTGATTTCAGATTTGAGCTTGACCCAAGATACTCGCCGACCACCCTTCTCTTTGTTCTCAGAGAGTCATACGTCCGTGTTCGTAGATCGCCAGCGCCGCGATCCCGCTCATCCCGCATAATCCAGACGTCGCATCCCAAATCCCCATTAAACGATCCGGTCCGCCCAACGACCCCCACACACACGCTCCAAATTTCGCCTGATTAAAAGATCATCAATATATATATATATATATATATATATATATATATATATATATATATATATATATATATATATATATATATATATATATATATTAGGATTTTTGTTCTGTTTGGTACTTTGCAAAACAAACACTTGAGAAAATTAAAAAAAAAGGAAAACGAGGTGGGAGTGATGACTGATGAGGTCCCCATTCAAGTTTTAACAAATTTGTCTCTACCTGATTTAGGCAGATTCCTACAAAGACCAACTTTAAAAGGTTTTTTTTAAAAAATTTTTTGTTGGTTATCTTTGTGTGCATCTCTTCCCTCAATCGATTTCAAAGTGGATTGGACGGTCGACCAACATATCTTCACTTTTTCCTAAAACTAGATAGTTTTGATTTTTGAAAAATACATCAAGGAGCGGCTTTCATCAATTTTTATAAAAGAACTCCAATTCCCATCCATCCAAGTGTTACCGAAAGTTTGGAAACCTTGTTTAAAATAAATTGGATAAGGATTTACTTTTCTAAAAGTTATAAAAAGCCAAAGATATCTTGAAATTTGCTTTTCATTTTTGGAAATTTCGTCTTCTTTATTAAAAAGAAAACCATTTTTTAGATTCAACTTGAAGTTAGAAATAAAATACGTAAATAGTTATGTTAAAAGCACGCTCGTAATGCAATTTACCAATAATTTGATATATACATTCACTTTGTGGTATAGCATCTTCTTACTCATTTGTCTTGCACCCCTCCATCCCTCCACTTAGTCTTTGTTGTTGAGTCAAGTCATCCATATTTAGATTCTCAAGTCATTTTCAAATTTCATCTCATCATACACTTTTGACACTTCCTCCACAAAGAAATTAAATTCATCCAACACATTATGCAAAGAGTATTTTTATCACAAAGATTTTTTCTTTTGGAGAACTCCTACACGCTCTTCATATAACATAGTCAGGAAACACCCAACATTATTTGGAACTAAATTCTTTCTTTATTGAGAAATAAATGTTGAAATATTTGGTTAGATAACCTCAAATAATCCAAAATTTTGCAGACCTAACCATGTCCATGTTTTTTTTCTCGAAAAATAACATCTATTCAATAAAAATGTCCTTTTATCATCTTATATATTTACATGTCTTTGATAAAATAAAAAAAATCAATCCTACAGGAGAACAAGGGTGTTTTTGTCAAAATGAAGTCAAAATTTGACAAAGGGTTAGATTTCCAAAATATTATTTTCAAATGGTCTTTCGATTGAATCACTCAAAATATTTGCATTCTTAACAACAGAAAAGTGCACTTTAAGTTCTAACAGCAACAAAATAAATAAGCAGTATAACAACCGTACTTCTTGTCTTAAAACACATTACATTCCCACCAAAAAAAAATTGAGGCTGGATAGAGTTTCTTCTTCTTACATAAATACATTCTATCTTAGTTGAGTAGGAAAAGCTACAGGTATTTGTCTTAAACAAAATTCTTTAAGAGGGATCTGATTTTTAAGTATCAATATTCACAATTGTAATTAGTTTTTATCTTTCTTTTACCAGTGGTTCACCTAGAGATGGGTTTGAGGGTGGTTCACCATTGTAGTCCCAAAGGAAGAGGCTTAAGAGATTTTGGGATGAAATGTCGAATCTGGAAAAGGGATATGATAGTTACCAGTCATCTTGGTCCAGACAGCTCCATTGCTTCAATGACGAATGAAGATTCCTCATGGACTTCACTGTGATTCCCGGAGAAACCATGCTCCTTCCTCACCATTGAGGGTCACTCCTTGTGATTCCTCCTCAGCATGTCCAGACTGCCCAACCATACTTTCCAGGACCTTCAACACTTCAGACATCTTTGGCCTGAGGTTGGGATGGGGTTGAGCGCACAGAAGTGCAAGCTCCACAGTTTTTCAAGCTCTTCGGTATTGAAGCATCCTTCAGATCCTATCTATCAGCACCTCAAGCCTCTCTCCTCCTGCAGGGTTCTAACCCGGTAGAATTCAACAAACACTTAAATCTATATGGATCCTGACAATGAGAAACAGAGGCCCTGTGAACCTAGAGAAGCACCTCAGTCACTGAACAGAAAAGCAGCAACATATCCCCAATAGGCACCTATGAGGGTTGCGTTTCCAATGCAAGTAAAACAAAACCAATGGATGACTTTGACTGCAGAGACTGTGACAATAAAACCAGAAGAAGAGGAATACCCAGAAAATGCAGCAGAAAGAAAAATCAACAGCCATGTTTTGAATCGAAGTTTCATAAAAAAGAAATACCAATAAAAACAAAAGGCTAAATCATATTAAACAGACAAACTTCTGACAACTATTCCACTCACAGAAAATGTCAAGATATGATAACCGCGCAGCAGAGAAAAAGTACGAAAATAGTCAAAATACCATAGAGCATAGGGAACCACTTACCCAGTCAAGAATCATACCCTTCTGAACCTGACCGTTTCCAGCATCTAAGGCCTTTTGCCCTGTTATGAGTTCCAAAAGTAGGATCCCAAATCCAAAGATATCAGTTTTCTCAGAGGATTGTCCAGTGGAAAGATACTCCGGGGCAATGTGTCCCACTGTACCCCGAACTGCAGTGGTAACGTGTGAATCCCTCCTGTCCAACAGCTTGGCAAGGCCAAAATCCCCAACTACAGATTCAAAATTTTCGTCAAGCAAAATATTTGCTGCTTTGACATCCCTGTGAATTATTTTTGGATTACATTGTTCATGTAAATACAACAGTCCACGAGCAGTCCCACGAGCAATGTGCATGCGTCTGTTCCAATCTAAAGATGGTTTTTCTCGACCTGTGTCTGTCCAAGAGAATCAACACCATGTAAACAGGAGAAATCTTCCACTTGAACTTATTTTGTCTGAGAAGAAAGAAATCATGCTTGCAATGCAATTTGGATATTCAGCAAAGTCAATAGCTAATATTAGCTATAACATAAATAAATGCCAAATTTGAATTTTCAAAAAAAAAAGGGGGAGAAAATAACCAGAGTAATTCTTATTCGTTCAAATACACTTTTGTGCCCTTGTGTAAACATTGTGATATTGGTTGAAATCACCAGTAAAGTGGAAAAAGAAATGTAAGCTTCTAAAGTTCACTTTTTTTTCCTGCAAATCATGTCAATTTCAGCAGAATGCGGAACCTGTTTGAATGGTATGTAGTTTGGACAACGAAATGCATAGATCCTACTTCCTCAAATTCATGGAGAGAGATATAGAGAAAGTATTGAAGAACACAGGGAGACATAGTGCCTAAGTGGAAACCAACCTCTCAAGCGATCAGCAACACTCCCATTTGTCATATAAGGATAAACAAGCAACCTTTCATCTTCCGTCAAACAGAAACCATACAAACGTAAGAGGTTTCGGTGCAGTGCTAACCCAATCATCTCAACTTCTGTTTGAAATTGCACTTCTCCAGTGAAATTGGGATCTTTCAGCCTTTTAACAGCCACAATTGTCCTATTTGGAAGACATCCTTTGTAAACCACTCCAAATCCACCTTGTCCTAAGATATTTTTGGGACTAAAATTGTTTGTAGCAATTTGAAGTTCGCGAAATGTAAACCTCTTAAGATGACTGATATCAAATTCATAATCTTGCTGCACTACAGATTCAAATAATCAGTGGTTTTCACAATATTTGGCATCATTTACATGCTTTATAAGAAGATGAAAATCAGTGTAATTAGAAGGTACCATATGATGTAAACAGGAGACGAGACCTGTACCAATGCACCCAACAAGCAAGCAGAGTCATAGAAACCAGAAACATGCAGCTGACACCTATGGCTACAGAAACCACCCTTCGGTGATGACCACGAACTTTCTCAGATGAACTTGTGCCTACAAGTGAAGAATATCAAATAGGTGGTTATATATTTATGACGTCCTAAATATAACATATTTGACAGGCTATGTGATGATTACCATTTATTGGTTTTGCAACAACCATGCACGTTTGGGCAGATGATGAAGTGCATAAAAAATTGTTTCCTGTTATACTACAATGGAAAACATGTAAACCACCATAAGTAAAAAAGAAATGCCGCAATTTGACAATGCAAAGAATTTCTGAATTGAAATGGAAATGCCTCTAAATAATTTGAACACAAACCACAAAATTTAATATCCACAAATATTTGGCAGTTGCAAAATGTACAATTCAAAATGTATTGCCTTCCTTTTATAAATGATGATTATATTACATTTTAATGAAATGGAATGGATGCCATAAGGAGAGGGAATTTGAAGAGATTGTTTATATTGTCTTACTAGTTGAAAGAACATAAATTTATAAACTTCATGCATGAGATGCAACAATTTGGATATATCCACCAACCCAAGAATCATATCAATCAGAAACGAATTTGCTGGAAATGCCATTTACAACCAAAGGGACATATCCAGGACTCCTTTCAGATCTGACCAAGTAGGTTTTTGCTTCTCACCTTTGGTTTCTACATCAAGTTTATGCCAGAATTTGGCTTCACACATTTGTTTTGACATAAGCCAATTGTTGGACACTGTTTAGCAGATGGAAGTTAACAGGATGACTGGATAAGACTGTCTTGCTTATATAAAAAGCTATAATTGAGAATTGGGTTTAGGTGAACTTTGTTGCACAATATGTGCCACATTACTTTTGACAGAAGTTGGTATTTTGTGTGGTTGTAGGTATTTTATTGTGTTCAGCACAGACATCTTGAATAAAACCATACTTCACTACCAATTTGGAAGATGATAATATGCTCTCTTCTACTGCAATTAAGAATCAACCAAACCTTCAAAACCATCAAGCTGGATCTACAAATCCACCACAAATAAAGGAAAGAAGGAGGAGCAATGTTGGGTCCCCACATAAAAGCACTTGCATTTTGATTAAAGAAAATGTTTTGACTAAATTTGTCCTTCTAAGTTCTGTCTCCTAACTTTTTGAGACAATTCAATCATTGGAAACTTGAGTGAGTAAAGAGATTCTTTTGGCAATTGCACACGATGTCAATTAAAAGGGAAGAGGAGAACAACTTGAATTGGAAGGAAACCAAGTGCAACACTTTCTAAGCTAGACACGCAAGACACCCCTATGCTTCCTTAGTCAGGGGAGGTAGAGAGCTTTTCCCAGCAAGCATAGTGTGGAGTTCTTGGGAACCAATGAAGGTAGGCATTTTTGCATGGAAAGTGACATAGAACATAGTTCTTATGCTGAAGCAGATCAAAAGAAGAGGATGGACTTTGTCAAATAGATGTTTACTGGGCAAAAGTGGGGAAGAGTTGGTGGCTTGTTTGCATCTTTATTGTTCCAAATCAAGAATGTTACAACAGCTGATCTTTTCTTTCTTTGGAGTGGTATGAGTGATGGACAATCAATTAGCAGGAACCAATTGACATGTCTCACTCCTAGCAAATTAGCTAAAAATTGTTTCAAGGGCCATTCCCTTGTGTTTATTTTGAACAAAGAATGAAAAAAATAGGAGGTTGTTTAATCACGTTGAGCATTCAGACCAAGCAATCAAATCTTGTTAGGATGTGCATAGCGTTTGTAGGTTGGCTGAACTTCAAGTAAGGAAATAGGATTTTCTGTTTACCCTTTCCTTGTTTAGCCTAGGTAACTATTATCAAATACTAAGCATACTTTGATGCACCTCCTCTTAGGTGCTTTTATAATATATTTTCATTTGTCTACCAAAAGAAAGTTCTGTCTCTTAGCAATTCCCTTTTGTGTACTCTGCTCAAAAGAGAAATCAAACAAAGGGGAAGCAAAATTTTCTCAAGTTGACTTATTTTCTAGTGAAACAAATGCACTACACATCTGGATCATTCTGATCTTCTAAACCAACTGGAACAAAGCAAACCATGCCATGCTAAAAAGGAGCTCCCCCACCACACTGATATAGCCGGCATTATTTTTTCACTTTTCACATTCTCATGTAAATTTTAGGGTTTATATACCATCAGAAACGGTAGATATGACCACAAAAAAGAAACCATTAGTACTTCTTTAGTTCTCATGCTCCTTCCTATCTCCCTTCTTCACTTCATGGCAAATTCATCAGGATCTGAAAATCAGCCCTTTGATTGACCATGAATCAAATCAGTAGTCTAAAGAAATAGATACTAAAACTACTTATAGCAGCCAATAAAGATGGATTTGTGCTACATCAAAATTAGCATTTCACCAAATTAGGCTCTAGAATTTGTGACAAGCAACTGCCATATTTCGCAGAAGAGAATCTAACATTAACAGGAGACTATTTTAAAAAATAACCAACTAAATCAGTTTAGGTAAATTACATATGCTCCTTTATCTTTAGTACAAGATCATCTTTGCTACAATTACTTCAAATTTTAATCATTCAAATAAAAATTTCAGCTGAAAGAATACTAATAGAAAACCCATTTGTATTCTAGGCAACAGCTATTTAGACAGATGGATTTTTCACCACCACTTACTGGCTACAGAAATTGGCCTTATTTTGTAGAAAGTTGTAAAATATAGAACACATCAACTTCATAATGTTCAGAGGGAGATTGATCCATCTAAGCTGTTGGCCCACCAAAAAACCAAATGCATCAACGCTTTACACATTGAAACACACTCCACCAAAAGACTCAAACTGCCCTACAGTATGATTGGAGTGGGACCCCTGAGATTGTTAAATGATAAGTCCCTGAAAAATTGAAGTAACATGAAATCCATCACCAGTTTGCATTATGCAAAGAATGAAAATGGAGTTTCTGTGTGTGGGAGACCTACAAGAATAAAAGACCTGTAAGATTTGCAACAAGCCCAGGGATCTGTCCAGACAAATTGTTTCTACTAAGCCGCCTGAAAATTGTAGGACGCTCAAAGTTATCAAACAGTTGATAAGAAAATTACACTGCTGAACGACAGCATACTTACAAGTAATTTAGATGAGTCAGCAAGCCCAATGAGCTTGGAATTTCACCAGTGAACTGGTTACCTGAGAGGTCCAGAGTTACAAGCGCAGAAAGCTTCCCAATCTCATCTGGAATAGGACCAGATAACTGATTGTTCCGTAACAACCTGCATGATTTATAAAAAGGAAAGATTTGGAGACAAAATTATGAATCTTTTTACTTTATGCACACAAAAATAATAATAATAACAATGAAAATTAATAATTTTATAGAAATCGCAATCATGGTCTTGTAATGAAAGTAAAGTATTGATCCAAATTGACAGATAAACATGCACCTCTCCACATAAGCAGCAAGCCAGCTTCCATTTGGATGCCTACTAATGCTCATTAGGAACCACCCAATATATAGGCTACAATGATAAAGCTCCCAATCCCAACTAATAGCCTTTTTATCTAAAGGACAGCTAATCAAACTTTATCCTGAGGAAAATAATACCAATTCCACAAATATTTGAGTACTGAAAATTCTTCTTTTAGATTTTTTTTTTTTTTTTTGATAGTCAAAGGCTAACTTTCTATTGAAACAAAAGAACTAGAAAGGCAACCTAAAAGTCTACAGGGAGTAAATATGGGAAGCCTCTGGCCCAATACAAAAAAGAGGAGAAGGGCTAAGACAAAAAACAAACCACCCCTCAAAGAAAGCTAACTCCTAGCATTTGGCATGTACTAACATGAGAGATTTTCAACAAAAGAATTATCCACATTTGGGATTGACCCAGCCCAGATCAAGAGGGAGCTAATGATAGAGTGTTTCAGTCTAGGTTGAGAAAAAGGGACATCTTCTTTTAGAACTTTTCTCCCACACAGATTGAATCTTGATTCTGCATTCTTCCTTCATAAGAATTCTTGCCTAAATTCCACCAATAACATGATCATTAATCATTGGAAAAAATCATTTTATAGATTAAAACAAAAACTGGATAAACTCAAAAGGCTACAGTAAGACATAAAGAACTTGGATCATAGGATCCACTAAAACAATAAACTTCAGTTAAACTTCCTCCCATATTCCTCCATGCAAGGAAAAGTATAAATTAAAGAATCAAGATTGCATTTTCTAAGATAACCCATTAAAAAAAAAAAAAAAAGATTGCATTTTCTAAGATGAATGTTTATTAAACATGGCTCCCACAAACTTGCACTTCAATTTCACTTGTATACATCTACCAGTAATCTACACAATCTCTGGTCTCCAATTTCCTTTTTCGTTATCCATGTATAATTTCTGTGTAAATTATTGGAATCTTTGAAATCATGTATTGTTGAATTGAGCTGAGTTTGGGTATTCGGCAATGAATCTTACTGATTACGACGAATTACATTGCCTAAATTACCACCAAAGCGGATAAAGATGACTATAACCTAATGATTACGAACTCAGAGAACATTGAATCAAATTTGCAATAGAGGTAGTGAAAAAAAATAATGATGATAATGAGAGAATGAGCTTACAATGAACGGAGATTACTCAAATTCCCAACACTCGGAGAAAGGGTTCCCGACAAACCCACACTAGGCATTTCGCTGTCAATAATCAACAACTTTTAAAAAGTGCAATAATATAGTAAAACGAAAACCCTCAGATTTGGGCACTAAATAAATAAACCATTAACCCACACCCAACTGACTGAAAAGTAAAGTTCCATTTTCACAGCAGTCAACAGAGGAAACAGGGGCAGTGGTAGAGACTTACAGAGAAATGACGAAACCCTCGGAGGAGCAACCCACCATGTTCCAAGTACAAGGATCAACAGAGTTAATATCCCACCCATCAAGCACACGCGAATACTTCATCTTATTCTTCATTGCCATCAAAGCGGCCACTGACCCAACAGAAAATGAAGAAGAGACATCAGCAACAAGAAAGAAGAAGAAAGCATGAGAGGATAACACTGCAACAACCTTCATAGTTAACTCCCTTGGGGGAGAGAAGACTGATTGAGGCTCCAGCCATGATGGGCAAACAAAACAACACCCAGAACATCAAAGATCATAAAACCATACTTGTCCATGATTACGGAGTTTGAGTGAGAGATTTAGTGGGTTTTCTGACACTGGAGAGACTAGGAGTTTGATTCAAGTTGAAGCCACCTCCGTTACTGTTCAGTCACTCTCTATCCCTCCCTATTTCGTGTCCCAATGGAGTTCTAAATTCGTCATTATTATAATTTCTCATTACGAAGCTTATCTCTCGACTGCCCCACCTATCTCTATTCCATAGGATTAAATAAACCGAAATTTGATTTCATTTTTTCCACAAAAACAAAAGTAGGAGCAGTGACGGGAGAAAATGGCGGAAAGAAAGGAGGGAAAGGTGGGGGTGGGGGTGGGGGTAAAAGGACCAGTGGAGGCCAGCAAAGTCAAAAGGAATTGAAAATGATGGGAAAGGGAAAAATACTAAAAATAATGAAAGTGGTGGTGGGGACTGGAGAGCCCTGCTCCGAAAGTTAAAAGAAGAAAAAAAAAAAAGTCTCGAGATTTTAATGCCGGCAGAGACTGTCGGGGTTGTCCTTTTCTCTCTTCATGGGCATGATTTTCAAATGGCTATGATGCCTATGATTTGACGCCCCTCCCTCTGCTTCCCGCTTCCTATTGAGGATGAATCATGATGGTCCCTGGAGATTCGTCCTCAATGCTCCTCCTCTATAATGTGTACCAAATTAATGTTACTAACCTCAGCTTAATCTATAAAAGTTGGATTAACTTAATTTATAAAAGTTGGGCTAGTAGTGGTGGCCTTAAGGTCTGGCTCAAAGGGACATTTTTACAAGGGAGATCCCAGGTTGAAATCAAGAACAAAGCACCATCAAGAGGTAAAGAGATAGAACGGATTATACTTGAAATCTCGAGTTCAAATCCAAAAACAGAATACTATATAACTATAATAATAAAATGCAAGTAAATAGAAGTAAAAAAAAAAAAAAAAAAGTTGGATTAGTAGTTTAGTACCCAAATTCAACCCTGATATAGCAAAAAAACAAAACAAGAAAGGACAAGTAATAGCGACATGGATGAGCCCTCAGCCCTCCCTTGTTGAAAACTTGTGAACCCGCATACAAAATTTGACTAAATTAAATCGGATGAACATACATGACAGCACCACTTAATCATTCAAAGAAACATGTGCATGTGAACAGAAGGCCAGATAAGCGAGATAACGATAGCCAACTAGCACACCTACCGTTCTTCTGCATGATTAACAACATTGGCTCATAATTCGCTTGGGTCGCTCATTCATTCGGTAGCAGACAGACAAATGACCCAACAACCGAGAGTCGAGAATAAAATCGATAGGACCCATTTCTGATGAGAATATTTGCAAGGTTTTTCATATTCTCATTTATGCATGGGTGGAAATGGGAAGAGAAAAGAGGGAACACAATCATCAATTCTTTAAACTCAAAAGCTAGGAGGCTGGTCTCTCCACAAATTGAAACCACTTATCTTTAATACAATTTGGTTTGTAACAAAACAACCATGACGATCAAGTACAAACAAGTAAACAAACCCAACAAGAAACTCACTACCCATTTGCGACGCCCATTTCCTTTCAGAGAGCCCTCCTCTCTCGTGGGCATTATACAATTCACCTCATCTTTTCGTTCTGCTAACAGATTTTGATCAGTTCAAACTCAAACTATATATACTATCAAACATATACAAGTAAGAAAAAAGACAAGTGGGGGAAGTAGTGAGGAAAGATATCTGATAAAAGAGAGAAGCATCTGCCAACAAGCTGCCGCCACCCACCCACTGAGTTTTTTACGTAATTTTGTAGAGCAAGAAATGCTGCTGATCAGGCCCTCACTGCATTGGGGGATTCAGGAACACAGATGGTATCCCTTGATGGCTCTCATTCATCAATTATAAGAAACTAATCTGATACAATAAGTTTTTATGTCCTGCCAGTGGAAAAAACTGAAACATTTGTCAAGCCTCACATGCTCTGGTATCAATCATAATAGTTTTGCAGATGCTCCATATAACTGTTAATCAAAGTGAAGACAACAAAGTTAACATTAGGAATATCATGGACCAGAAATATACAAATAGAAATTATAGTAATAGAACTAAGAATTTGCACTTTTACAGAACAACTTCCCAATAGAAGAAGTGACTAATGTACAGCATTATTCCAATAGTAATAATCGCTTTGACTGTAAATGAATCATGAACAAAAATCCATGTATTCATGTATGTATAAATGTTTCAAAATGCATTGGTATAACAAGACTAGAATGAAGGCAATACCATGACAACAGGTTAAACTAGCATTAAAGACAAAACCAATCTGAAACCAAGATGATTCAGACACATCAGCAGACCTTTGAGGTTTGAAGATACTGTTTGTGCAGAAGGATATGCATTTAAAAGGCCTTTTCATTTACTGCACAAAATCTGTATCAAAACCCAAAGCCAATAACATGAAGAAACATAGATAAAATGTCTGGCATTTAATATGGGAATTAGCTTGAAATTATAAATTAAAAAAATTACAATAAAAATAAAAATCCTTACTTCCTGTTTAAAATTAAAGAGAGGTGGCAATGGACGGCCATTTGGTAGGCGGGCATTGGGTTCTCGGAGCTCATCAAAGAAAGGATGTGCACATGCTTCTAGCTGCAATAACAAAAATATAGCCGGGTCAAAGAGGATGGCAATGGACGATGCATATTTCACAAGAGAACATTAATTAATGAATTACTAGGATTTGAATGAAACTAAACAAAAACCCATAGGAAACTCCAACCCATGAGGAATCATTGGAGAAAAAAATTACTATAGACTAATAATTGGCAAGTAATTAGCAAACCTCAATGAGTTCTCATCAAAGTTTCCTAAAATATCAATCATATGTAACAATATATCTAAAAAAAGATATAGCAGAATCAAACTTACAGCTGTGCAGCGAAGACTTGGTGAATATTGCAGAAGTCGAGAAGCAAGATCGATTGCTTCAGGGGGCATTCGTTTGTGAAAGACCTAAAACCGATAATTTTAAGATCAATGCAAATCCACTTTCACCAATTTGAAATAGCATTTACCAAAATATGTGCACCAGTTAGAAATGGAGCCCACATTCCCACCAGGAACAATTAAAAAAAATGCAATCCAAGAATTTCAAGCCATGTGCTACAGATGCAAAAACTGATGACTTTAATAAGAAAAATGTCTGCATATCATTACGGACAATATCAAGCAAGGCAGTTTGATCAAATGGCCCATCTATATTGTTATCAACTGAGGAAACCACAATAAAGGGAGTATAAATCCGCAAAACCTGAGTTAAGGGTGCGCTTATCTGTGTCTCAAAATCAGTATAACTTGGATTCATACAGCGAATTTCTTCCCGCGTTGGTGTACCAAGAACCTGCCAGACAAGATGCAAGACTTTAACAAATGATCACTAGAGCAACACAATTTGAAACACTAAAAACAAATTGCACCTTGATAATCTCAACAAGCTGATCCACTGCATTCTCTCCAGGAAACAATGGCTGTAACAGAAAACTATGTCAAATGACCAAAGTTTTTTCACAGAACTAAGTTACATTTCATCTATTGGCTGTTGAAGAGTGAAAATTTCTGTGCAAATCTTTCACCTGACCAAGAAGAAGCTCAGCTAGGACACAACCAGCTGACCATATATCGATTGAGGTTGTATATTCTGTGGCACCAAATATGAGTTCGGGTGCTCGGTAGAAACGAGAACATATGTATGATATGTTTGCTTCACCTCTAACCTGGTGAAAATAGGATCCATGGTAAAAAAGAATGAAAGATATCACAGAAAGACAAAACCAGCAAAGACTTTCTTCCAACTGAGTACTGACTATCATGAAAGATTTGGTAACGAGCATTTTTTCATTGAAACCTATATTGACAGAAATAGGTTACCCTCATTTGACCAATGAAATTAACTAAGCATTTTTATTCTAAACCCAGGAATCATGAAAGGAACTGCTCATCTCAAGAGTTAAAGATTAGTAGCATAAACAGTCAAACGGTCTAGATTACATAGATAATCAGGGAATTTATAGAAGGACAAGAGGATCAAAACAAATGCTCTTGAACCAACAAATCCAAAATCAATTTGCATTCCAATCAACACTTCATATGAACTCAAATATGAGGTCCTTAATCAAGAAAAATACCACTACTTTCTAAATTTCTTTTAAAGGTTTTATGTCAAATAGAAATTAGATAGGCTGTTGCTAGATTAGCACCCCTCAAGACACTAAGAGAAGAATTAAGTACCAGAGAAGATCGGGAACTACTTTTGAATCAGAACAAAATAAAACTGAAAGGATGAAGTGATGAACAAAAATGAAAGGATTAACATACTAGCATTTTAGCGCTTCCAAAGTCACAAATCTTAACTTGGTGAGTAAGAGAATCAACCTGTAAAAAAAGCCAAAAATTAATTCAAAGAAGCAGCAGTAACTCATTACTTTAAGCAACTGTCAGAGAACATACAAGAAGATTTTGAGGCTTCAAATCCCTATGACAAACTCCAGGAACACTGTGGATATATGCCAGGCCCCTGAAAATCTGGGTACATCCTCAACTTAATTAATATCAAGGTCGCTAAGAGATAAAATATGCATCCAAATTCCAGAGTGGAAAGCATTGCACATACTTGGTATGTGTAAAGTTTCACATATATAAGAGGCATTCTCTGTTTTGCGTTGCTGTAGTGCTTCAAGACCTGATCCATGGTCTCTGGAACATATTCCATTACCAAGTTGAGGAAAAGCTCGTCTCTACTTGTAGTAGAAAAGAAACAATGTTTCAAGGAGATGACATTTGGATGATCCATAGTGCGCATTAGCTGCAGCTCACGGTTCTTGTATCTTCTGTCCTGCAAAACCTTCTTTATGGCGACAGTCTCTCCAGTTTCCAAGCATTTTGCCTGATAGTAAAGATTCAGGAAATTAATCATTAGGAAAATGGCATCAATACAAATAGTAGCATAATTAATATCCATGTACCTGAAAAACAATTCCAAATGACCCTGTACCCACAACACGCTCTGCTGCGTAATCCATGGTCTGCAAATACATCAGAGGAAACGTATAAACTCCACACCATATCCATTCACAATTTGGAAGAGAAATCGCTTGTGGGTTTTCAAAATAGTTATACCTGCTTGGGCTCCCATTCTTCCCTCCAATCAGGTGAAATGATGTGATCTGCACTGGATCAGTTCCTATCAACAAATAGGCAGATTTCCTGCCACAATAATCAAATCAGAAGTGTTAATTCAAGAGCATTTGCATAAGATGAGTAGAATAAATTTTGGAAGAGCAAAAACAGGATGAAGCCTCGTTAACACATGCCCCCTAAAACATCCCAAAAAATCAAAGAAACATGTTTTTTAAAAGCTCAAAACCAAGCATGATGAGAGTTAAGCAACGATGATTCCCAGAAAACCATTAACGTCAAGAAATGTTAAATGCCTAAATATTTGCAGATAAACAAAGAAGAGCAAAAGTCCCCAAACCATGAGGCAAAACGGATCCGTGAGAAGATAGGCATATTTCTATGAGGAAAAACAAACTGAATCAGGCAATTCCAAGCACCATGCGAGGAATTGAAGAAGGAACGGCTAAATACACATCATTTGATCGCGAATCATACAAGAGACGAAAGAAAAGCACGACCAAATCCCAAACGAATACAAAATCATAGAACAAAGCAATGATCTAACAAAATCTTTCAATGAAATCCAAATCAATCAGAAAAAACAACAGGCAGATTCTCAAAACCACCACCAAAACGCAAAGATTTCCAGCAATTTCCGGATGAAAGAAAACGAACCATAAAATCTTCAAATCAAGAAGAACAAGAGCCAAAAGGGACACATCCAGCTAGATCTCCACAAAACCAACCAGAAACAGCGACGCAAACCTCTAATTTCCCGTTAGATTGACAGAAAATACAGGAAAACAAAATAAAACAAAACCCAAACCCAACCCAACTCCCAGCTGCACAATAGAAACCGATTCAAGTAGAGCCCAAGTGATTTTGTCTTGAGAAACAAACAGAACAAGCAAAATGGAAAAAATAAATAAATAAATAAATAAAGGGAAAACAGAGGAGATAGAGAGAGGAATGCAACCTTGTCGTCTGCCATGAGGATGAGATTTTCCGGCGGGGCGACGAGAGAGAGAATCTTTCACTTTCTCATTGGTATGGAAAATGGAGGCCCCAGCCACAACAAGCCCATGTGCTTCCACTTCCCTTCCTCAACTCCTTTTTCTTTCCTTTCCCCCTTCTCTCCTCCCTCCCTCCCTCAAATTCTATAGACTACGGAGATGTCGTTTCTCTAAATTTTTCGTTATGCCACGTTAGGAGTGTGTGTGATATAGACTCTCTCCCTCTCCCTCTCCCTCTCCCTCTGTACTCCGCCCTACTCAAAAATAAAAATACAAAAACCAAAAATCGTAAAGAAAAAAAAAAAAAAGTCAAATAAAACAAGTTATTATTAATGTCACTCAACGGGACATAAATTTTTACCTTCTTTTATAATATCATTGTATGCATCTTTAATCAATATCGCCATAATGGGCAAGTGATTAATTAAGAAAAACTAAAAATTAATATCACACTTGAAGTTGACAACAAATATATTCTAAAATTTAAAAGGACCAAAACAAATGACAATTTAGATAACTCCACTTCAATTCGCTTACGGCAATTGAAGAAGTAATCCTCATGTCATGTTATGGACACGATTTTCTGGTTAGATGTGTAATTTTAAAATACGGAAAAATAAAAAATAAAAAAAATAATGAAGACCGGGGGGGTGGTAGTGTCGGTAGTCAGTGGTCAAAGTAAAAAGGTGAAGTCTGAAGTCTGATGCACTGTGAAGGCAGCACACCACTGTTACGCTGGCGCGACTTTGACAGCAGCATTTGAAACATCACCTTCAAGATGCTACTAATGCACTCTCTGCAGAAACACAAGGTCCCATTCCCCCGCCCCTATCATTCCACATTCCCAACCCTCCCACCATTTCCATTCTTTTATTTTCTTTTATTTTTAAAATTTATAAAATATATATATATATATATATATATATATATTTACTGTTTTAGCTTCTTTTTTTTACTATTCCCAGTTGGTCGGTTTTCCGAAAGAGACATGTTTGAAAAGATTTCAAAATTTACCGAATCAAAGACCACTGTCATCACTCTCGATAAAGGTATTTGGGGTAGGATGGGGTATAGTAACAGTAAATTAGTAATTAAATGAGGGGCTTCTTGTTGTCAAAAAAAAAAGAGGAGAGGGGGCTCCTTAATTGGTGATTAAATCATTTTTTAGGGTGAATAAAAAGTAACAGCAAAAAGGGAGGGGAATAGGGAAAGGGGAAGTGGAGGGGCCGGAAACAAAAGGGGGGAATTGAGAAAGAGAATCCAAAGTAAATAAAGTAGATCGAAATGGTAAAAAAGGGACGGAATAAGGAAAGATGAAAGTTGATAAGTTTCACATTGTCACAACGCTATCGGAATCAGACAATTCACTTCTTTTCAACCTTTTGAAGGTTTGGGATTTGAGGTTCCACTCCACTTACCCATGAATTAAGCCCATCCTAATTTGATTCTTTTTAATGCCTAATTTATTTTTTTCATTTTCTTGTTATTTAATTTCTATATAAAATTTTATTCTTTTAAATGCTTAACTTCATTTTCTAGAGATTTTTAGTTATATTAACTTTCTAAAAACCTAAATAATGAGGCCCGACCTGATGATTCAGGCTTTGATGAGAAATAGGAAAATAACCAAATTCGAGTATTATCATTATAACGTAGAGTGCATAAATGTTCAAAAAAACAAAAACTCTCATAAATCCTACTACGACATAATATAAATATGCATCAATAAAAAAGTCAAAAATTTAGTTCTAGGGGACAAATATGGAACTGTAGCCTAGTATTATACTCCACCTAACTATGAAAAGAAAAGAAAAAAAAAAAAGGAAAAGAGGGAATATATGTGCCGTGGCCCGTGGGCATTAGCTAGGTCCATCCATGCACCGCATCAATATACCGTGTTTTTTTTAACATCCCCATTGTTTTCTTATTTGGGTTCTGGAGGTTAAAATTTTTGTATGGTAACAATAATTTTCCTAGTTATCCTCCTAACAATTCCTTCATTTTAAATACCTACTAATCATTTACATATTTTGACTACTTTTTTTTTTTTGAAAATACATATTTTGAATACTTAACAGTTAACAAGCTGGTTATGGATATAGAATATGTTAAAAATAATTATATTTTATATAATTAATTTCAAGACCATATATTTTACCATATGAATTTAAAATTTTAAGACAAAGGAAATTATGAATCTAACTACATCATCTCATCCTGGAAGATCAAGTTTTATTTTAGAACCTCATTCTTGTAGAATCCTTCAGCCAAAATTCATCTCAAATTAGTTATATTTATAGTTTATAAAGCAAGTTATGAATGTATATGATTAAAAGCTATGATGTAGCATATTTGAAATTCATGTGGATTCCTTTTTTATTAAAGATAACCCTAAAAATGTTATTTGAAGATAATATTGCATGTAGTGTATACTAGCAAGGATATTATATTAAAAGAAATAAAACTAAAGACATTTTGTGAAAATTATATTGTACATGTGAAACTCAAAAGAATTGTGAAATTAATGTTTAATAAAATATGTTCAAGTGTCAAATCAATAAATTTATTCATCACGTCATTATCAACCTTAATCTCTAAGAAGTTAATACATAGTATTGAAATGCTTTTATCGATAATATGCTTATGATAAAATATTAATGTGATATACCTTTTTTTGCTTGGATGCCATAAAAGTGTAGTGAACGACCTCATCCTATTTGCTTGAGGATGTCACTTATGAAATTCCATTTTTCATCTGGATTTGTACAATTCTAGGAACTAGTCAACTGTGTACTAATTTTGTCCATGAAAAGCCTATGTGGTAAATAAACACCATTTGCTGTATACTTGAGGATTTCATTCACGAACTTCTATTACTCATCTTGAAGGTGAGTAATGAAAAGTCATTTGCAAACCCTGGTGACCCTTTTTTTTTTTTTTGGTTCTCTCATCTTATTCTTTTATACTATCTTTTCCTTAAATAAGGAAAATTAATTTTTTTTATCATTCTTAACCTGAAATTATTTATCTGCATTTTTTTTTTCATTTTATTGCTCAATAAAATAATTATTTCATAAAGATTTAAGTCTATCTTGCTTTTCTTATCGCTATCATTTTATTACAAGCAATAGCCATCATCTTATTATAACGCTTATTTACGATCGACTTGCATAAATACGACGCTTTTTTATTTCTTATTACAACTTTTTATTCAAGGGAAGACGATTCGCATAAGATAACGGATTCGATCGACCGAATATATCGATTATAATCGCTGAATATATCAAGAACTGGGAATTATAGATATTCTACTATTATATTATCAAATTCCAGTGCCTTTACGCCAATTCTATTATGTTATTAATCCTGATATTTGCTTTATCAATTACGCTTTTAATAATTGTGATCTTTTTTAAAGGAGATTAATTTTACTGATTCAAACTATAAATACATCTGATAGAAACAAATAATCAAATTCGTTAAAAACTCTAGAAAATGACACAACATCTGTGCACAAAGAAACGACCCGCTTAAAACCAACATTATCTGATAATCTTACGGATGACTATAACTATATGAATCACGCTCGCAGATAATCGACGACTACGATTCGATCCGAGCATCTCGATCGAATCAGCTTTTCTTTAAATCACCCACACACTAAAAACACCACAACAAGACGACGAAAATCAAACCGCCGTATTAAGACGACACAAACCACAAGCCACACAAGATGACGATAAAAACACTCCGCACAAGACGATGACAAAAATACGAAAAAACAAAGTAAAAATATAGATTTTATTAATAACCACTTTATCGAAAAAAAAAGAAAATCTGGTAGAAAAGTAGACGTAGATACATGATTTCAAACCAAAAATGGCAAAAAAATTACTCATATTTGGTTAATGAAAATGGGCTAGAAAGAATAAGATGAGAGAAATAAATTGTTCTCTAGACTATTTCTTTCACTCATCTTGTTCTTTCTAACAATTTGTATCTTATATCTATTTTAGGGATGACAATTGGTAGAATTTTGGTAGGATTTTAGATTCTCCATCCTTATTTCCATTTATTATTTTTATCCTATCCACATCCCCATCCCATCGGATTTAGATTTTTTATCTTTATCCCCAAATCCATCGGGGGATAAGGTACATTTATGAACTAGATTGTTTTAGAAAATCATAAATATTAAAAATAATTTATCGTATCATAGTAATAAGGTCGTATAATAGAGCAAGAGAAAAAAGTGATCAAAAGAAAAATCACATCCTGCATGTTTTTACATTTAGTTTTTTTTTTTTAATATAAATAAATATATATTATATTTATCTGCTATATGTTTAATCGGCATTCGAGACGTGGAACGGGAAGGATATACTCATATCCGTCTCATCCCCAATCAAAATCTCAAAACCCAATCACTAATATTTTATCGTATTTCAAGATGCTCCTCCATATCCTTCTTCATTTGGACGGAATCGAATTCTTTATTGGGTTCGAAGAAAATTACCATTTATAATTTATTGATCTATTATAAGTTTGAACCAATAAAATTATTTTTCCTTTCAAAATAAGTCATTTGTGAAACTTATAACAAGGTTTCCCATCCTCTACATAAGAGTCATAAGATCGATCTAAGAAAAGAAGAAATTCGGCCATTTTTTCTTTCTCCTTTTCTCTTACTCTTTTTTTTTTCATTATCTCAACTCTCCCTATTTTTCTCAGACTCGTATACTCACTATATATTATTTAAATAAATTATATTGATATTTATCTCGTTTGTTGCATTTCTTCTCCCTTTACAACATATCGGAATATAATCTAAAATTCTACTAACATAAAGGTGCTTATAATGTTTTAAAAATTGAATCGGATAGGTCGCTCTAATCAATTGGATTGTTAATCAATGACTTTTTTGGTCTTGTTTTAATTTGATTCGATTGCAATTCTGATTACCTGCTTGATCGTGAGTTTTAGAGTACTTAGAGGATGGTTAGTTTTGTAATTTTGTTAGTTAGATTTTTAATTGTTGACCATTTATGTTGCTATTATAAAGAGATGACACGTATCAATTAAAAATTATACTCCTAACTATTATAACACGTTCAGATAATAAAAGAAATATATTTTTTCTAATAAAAAAATATTAAAAATAAAATAAGAAAATTCTGCACTAATATTAGCATTACAGAAATTAGTAATTTACCAATTCCGAACCCATATGTCATATGATAAGAAGATTATAGGTTAAAGTGAAAATAAGATAGTTAGGATTGCAATTAGAAGGAAGTTGAAGGACCCAATAGCAAAAAATGGGTTTTTGCCAAACAAAGCCTTAACTTAAAAAGGTAATAAAGCCAAAAATATCTAATTTTTGGCTATTTGGATATGGCAAATTCGGTGAAGAGAGAGAAGAGATGAGAAGATAAAAGAAGAGAAGAAGAGAAGAAGAAGAAGAAGGAAGAAAGAAGAAGAAAAAGATAAGGAAAAACAAAGGTATAAAACTATGTGTATGAAACTTTGTATGGAAATTGTATGGATTTGTATAAATTAGTATGTAAATCCCACTTTGTCTAAGTAGTGAAAGAAAAATCCTATTAGAAATATTGTTGGTGGGTATAGATGAGTTTTATGGTTTATAAATATGTTTTTAGTCGAGCCACAGAAGCTTATATGAGTTTTCGAGAAAATGGCCAAACTCATTATTTTCTCTGCTCCATCGACACCCTTATGCCTAGGCATGTAGCCCGCAGCACCTGAGACAAGGTTTTTGACATTTTCTAGTTCATTTAGGCGTAGCAATGCTCCGCTTTAGGCATACTCTATTATAAGCTTTGTTTTTATTGCTCTTTTTCAAGTGTTTCAACAATCGCCCACGTGATTAATGAGAATCGTAAGAAGTGAATGAAATGATTCATACAAGTATAAAAATGATATGAAAAATGTTCTGTACCTCGCTACCAAAATTCGCCTTGGCGATCCGGTCGTTGGGCAAACATCGTTTCTTGCCCTCATTTGCTAATGTGTTTAAAATGAAGTGTTATCCCTAAGAATTATTTAAAAGATAAACGTGATAATAAAAAGCATATATAGAAAAACGATAAATGTCTAAATAATACAAGAATAAAGATGTACTGAAATGATAAGAAAATATCGTATACGATTACTCTGATAACAATAATATTCGGCGATACGATATATATTGTAAAATGAAATAAAAGCAGAACACATCGCCTACTTAACTTAAGAGGCGATAGATGCGACGCCTCTATTAGGTAAACAAGCCTTAAAGACATTAATCGATGACCCCGTTTGGGTCATTACAATGCCTTCGACCTTTATGTATTTCCGGCCACTGGCTCGCATAATGATAACAAAGGTTTCAGACCTTATGACGGTCATTATCTCACAAGAATGCATAACAACACCTTCTGGATCCTTATACCATATTCTCGTACAATGATTATAGCACCTTCTGGTCCTTATAGTTCTCGTGATCCACTATCTAATGCGATACGCAGCATTTAAACTGTAAGAGATAAATGACATGACATGATATGAGAAGCATAACATCAAGTATTAATGATAAATATACAATGACAAGTACAAGAAGCAAAATGTAAACGAAAGAGCATTGAATTTAAAACAATGATAAAGACGAATAAGTATGATATATGTAGAAACATATCTATAAATGATATGTTCAAAACATGAATAACCATGTGTATATGTAAATGAATGTTAAAGTGATATGTAGATGTGTAAAGTGTGATGACTCTGATTAGGGGTTGTCTACATGTGTTATTTCCCACTAAGCTATAAAGCCTAAAGACAAGTGTTTCATCCTTTAGTAATAAGAGTATGCGAATAAAGCAATCTGACATTCCACATCAAGAACCAAAGCCAACACACTACTAGCCTAACAAGACATTTTATTCTCATTAGATGAGAGTTTCGCTTTCTTCCAAGCAATGCAGTACCAGATATGTTGAACACTCCCATTTATGCAGTTTTGAATATATTTGCAATCCGCTGTTACGTAATATATTTCAAGCGTCGTTTAAAGATTCGAACGAATCCAAGAATTGTGATAAGAAAAGAAAAGATAAATGATGTTGATGGTATATGAGCGACACTTCAGATTGTGGGCCAAGTTAGATAGTGATAGAGGTGTGACAAATTAGTGGTTTCAGAGCTCCCGACATGGGGGACGTTACATGACATGAGTGGAGAAATAAAGAATTTGTTTTTCTCTTCCCATTTCCTTTGTTCCTTGGTTCTCCATTTGCCCCATTTTCTACTCTCCCCATTTCTTGTATTTTCTGGCTATTGTAATATGGTATCAGAGCGATGAGAAGAGCGGTAGAAGCGTTGACAAACTCGTGAGGAGAAACGTTCTGTATAGTTTGCACCTCGCCATTATTGCTGAAGTTGTTGTTGAGACTCCTCTGTAAAGATAGGGTTTTCATCTACAAAATGGGAGCACTCTTCTTTACTCACCTTTTTTGTTAATATTTGATTCTCTGAATTCGATTGTGGTAATTTTTTTTTAATTCATGGAGACTCCGAAATCTTGAAATACTCTCGTCTCTGTTAGTAAGTCCACCATTGATGATCCTTTTAGTCCCTACTATCTTCATCACTCTGATAGTCCCAGAGTAGCTTTTGTCTCACAGCTTCTAACATTAGATAACTACACCTCCTGGAGTATAGCAATCGAGATTGCACTCTTTGTGAAGAATACGCTAGGGTTCATTGGCGGTTCCATTACCAAACCTGATTATTCTGGTATGAATTTGCTGAATTCTTAGATTAGAAACAATAATGTGGTGATCTCATGGATTCTTAATTCAGTCTCCAAAGAAATTTCAATTAGCATCATATTTTTAGAAATTACTTCCGAAATTTGGCTTGATTTGAAGGACCGCTTTCAACTGAGCAATGGCCTAAGGATTTTTCAATTATGTCGTGATCTTATCAATCTTCATCAAGGTCAGAACTTTGTCAATATGTATTTGTAACACTCCAAATTATACCATAATAGTTTTATAATATGTTTAAAGTAAATGGTAAATAAATTGTGCTTTAAATTCTCGGGTTATGCGAAAATGAGATCGACTTTTAAATATACAAAGGATAAGTGATAAATTTGACAATTTAAGGACACAAAGGATATTAAGTAAGATGATTATATGTTATTGAATAATTATGATAAGTTGATGTGCAATTATAATGAAATAGAAGGACCTAATAGCAAAAATTTAAAAGTGGAAGCCAAATAAAGAAACAAACTTGTCTCACAATTAGGGAAAAATCCAATTTGGGTATGGGAGAGCTTAGGGCACTGGTTTTTTTATGGATAAAGAGATCAAGTAGCTTGTGCTCTCCATTGTTTGGCTTATTTTGGTTAAAGCAAGGTTCTTACCTCTTTTTGTACAATTTAGGAGAAGAAAGCAAAGAGAAGGAAGAGAAAAAAATCAAGTTGGAAGAGAAGGAATCAAGGTATGAGACTCCCTTGAAGATCAATTCTTTGTGGTTTGTGTTGTTGGTAATGGTTATTTGGTTTATTGTCTTCAATTGAGGAGTTTTGTATAAAGGAAATGTTGGGGTTTTAGGGGAGATGCTTTAAAATTTCTCCAAAATCCTAAGTGACTTATTTGGCCATAACTTGGCATAGAGTGCTCAAATTTCAGAAATTCCAGTTGGAGAGGAAACCTAAGACATGTGACTACATTTTCCAAGAGGAGCCTAAAGTATTAATATGACTTTAAGACCCTCGAATTTTGATCTAAAGACCAATTACGAGTTCTATTTTTTAAAATAGAGCAGTTCCGATTATTTAGGACATATCTGGAATTTTGGTACTCTAAATTGGATGATTCCAATTGAAGAAGAACCCTTAACACCGTAGCTTTAAATAAGTATGAGGAACTAGTATCAAATTATGAAGTTAAGACCCCCGAAATTGGCTTTACAAATTTCTAAGATCCGTAACCGGGCAAATAAAACCAGTTTGACATTAAAATGTCATAACTTGAGTTTGGATGATTCAAATGGAGTGATTCCAATTTCTGAGTAAAATAGATTCATAGAGGGAACAAGTGTAATGGCGAAACATGTTGAGATTTCGAACTCATTGTACCTAAAAAATTAAGGGAATTCAAACTTTGGAAACTCATGTCCTCTTCTATAAGATTTTGAGACATCTAAATATCTCTTATATACTTTCAAAGTATTATTGGAGATGATTTTGTATGAAAATAAGTCAGTATAACTTAGCTAAGTGAGATAAAGAAATTGATCTAAAAGTTATATGATTTAATGCTAAATAATATGGAATAAATATAATGGAATAATAAAGGACATGAATTTCTAGTCCTTTGAAGAAAATAGAGATATCTATAGTTGGTATATAAAGTAAGCATAAAATACATTCCTATGATGACGAGGAGATATGTAGAAAGTGCTCTTTATGGAATATGAGAGAATAATGGATGGTAAGATATCTGTATATACATGATATGATAGTTATTCGTGTATGTGGGATATATTGGCACATTAATAAAAGCAAGATTCTTTTGTTTACTGTAGGGTAGATGGTGCAAATACCTACTAATGGGGGTGTGCACAAATGCGGTCCGGACACAGATTTGGACACAGGCCCAGGATAGGAATGGACCCCGAGCCGGACCCGAATGGGATTAGAATGGAATCTCGATCCTTAAAATTATTGATTAAGTTTAGGTCAGGTCGAGCTTAAACTTCCAGGAATGTCGATCCAGGCCAGGTGACGTGTGCCACATATGAAGATAATTCTTTTCATTGATTAATTAGTGTTGAAATTTGTTATTTATTTTAAAGTCCCCAATTCCCATAGTCTTTAATGGATTATTAATTTATTTTTAGTTGAAGCAATTGGTAATATATTAGAAGTGACTCAAAAGTCAAAACAACTTCCTAAACGTTTTAAAGTTAGAGAGTTACAAATTTAAGTATTGAAAAGGTAATGATAATTTTCTTGTGCCTGTATTAGATTTTTAACTCCTAAACTTTTGTTTCTCATTAATAATCTTTTTTTCCCTTGTTCCACAGTTACAAAATAATAATTTGGATAATGACGTCGTATACTGTGGACTCCATGATATGATTTCTTATGTTTGGTGGAGCATGCAGATGTCATATAGTGAACTCTGTATCAAAATTTTTAATATAAAAATTTGTATTTGTGTGAATGGTGTGTGCTATGAAGAGAATTTGTTGCTTTGTTTGGCTTTTAAAGCGCAAATGTTGAAAAATCAAGCAGTCCCAACAGTCCAAAGCCGGACGGACTGAATAAAACCGAGTGGACAGTCTGGGCCGAATATCTTCCAGTCCAGTCTCACACGTGTAAGCTATGGTCGATTCGGTCAACCGTCCGATCACGATCGATCGGTCGGGTTTTGGGTGATGCCTGACCACCTACTAGGGATACAATTGCTATAGTATACAAATATAGTTAGCTCCGTTTAGGTCATTATCGCGACCAGTTTGGAGTTCATCTGTCTGGAGTACAAATAGAGATCATTGTCATGCGGTATTAAGTACCCTCGAGATGCAATATAGTTTTCGTATCAAATGTTTTGAAAATGCGGGCATGACACATGTAAAGAGATGAAGAGAAATGGATGAATAAGACATGAATCATAAACATAGGAAGTAATTCGTAATATATAATGAAAATATAAAATACATGAATAGTCATTAATACTATGACTAAGACGAGATAAAATTTGATAGACAAAGCACGTGAAGTTAGCATAACACATAGAGATTAACATAATGAATTAAATTATCTAATTGTGGTAAAAGTTCTTTGGATTATTGTAACTTACAATTTATAAGATTATATATATATATATATATATATATATATATATATATATATATATATATATATATATATATATATATATATATATATATATATATATATATATATATATATAGCAAGTTGTATGAGTATTAGAATGTGATGATCATGCTTGGTAATTATCTATACGTAAGGATCCTCGCTAGAGCTTTGTACTTAGCATGGGTGTTATCCGTATAGGTACCAAGGCGAAAGCGAGGAATATGACATTTTAGCGTCGGCTACTCGAAGATGCATTCTCAATGATAGGTGCTCACCCGCAGTGTTTTTTTATGTTAATTTTTTAACTGTATAATTCATATAAACTTTTGGGTACAATGAAAATGATTTGTAAATAATATGTAAGTGATGCTTTGAACGCTTTACATAGTGGGGTATGATAGTGTGGTTACGCCAATATATGTTAAATTATATGAGTATATTTAAGGTGTTTTAGAAACCGACGCTCAGTTAATCGAGTTTAAATACGGAGTTTCGTGACACATTCTAACATAGGGTACCGGGTTGGGAGTGTCACGGTATTTCCCTGAAGTGAAGGCATTATTATGGGAAGAACTAAGCAGGTATAGGACCTAAGTTGTTCTTGTGACAAGTGTACATGTGGGTGGAATTGAAGGAGCTTAATACTTGCAAGTAAAAATCATCATGTCTCATTTCTTAGCAAGTTCAATGACTCATTTTAGTAGGATTAAAAGATGTCAGTTGCTATTAATGGATCCAATTCCGCTCTCGTAAAGAGTTTTCTCATTAGTCTCACAAGAGGAACGACAAAGATCTGTTGGATAACAAGGTTTGGCTATAGATTTTAGTAATGGAATGACATTTGCAATAAAAAAATAATTCAGCCAAGGTGCTCGACATACACAGCTTTGGGAACAATAAAGGTTAGGAGAAAGATAGGCCTTTTTGCACTCACTGCAAATATCATGCCACACTGTTGATGTTTACCGCTGCATGGATAATTGATATCCACCTGGTTACAAGCCACGACAAAAGTCAAGTAGCAGCTGTTAATCAAGTTGTTTGATAATGAAGAAAACATGCTACAAACACGAAGTTTCTTCCGCACTCTTGATGTCAATATCAACAACTTATGGTGATGTTCTCAATCATCTCTCTTCCTTTTTCTAAAGACAATAAGCAACCAAGATATTCCATGTTCCTCAATTTCTGGTACTTGCTTTTTTATTTATCTCATGTTGCATTGACTCCTTCAACTATTGGATGGGATGATGGACTTAAGAGACCACCCTAGACACATATGTTCTGATGCAGTTTTTTTTTTAATCTTTGTTGCCTATAAAAAATTCTACTTTTACTTTGCCAAACCATACTACCTTTGCTGTCAATTTTTGTGGTGATATCAATCTTGGATCAAAATTATACTAGAGAGATGTCTTGTTCATACCATAATTCAAGTTTAACCTATTTTGTCAATAAATACTTTCATTATTGAAGTCTGCTTACAATTATGCGGGTTTCTCTATGATCACTTTGTTGTATACAGGAAGTCAACATAGATCCACTGGGATTGGCAAGGGTGAAGGTTTGATGCTCTTTATGTTCTGAATATCAACAAATTAAGTACCAAGCTTTCTTGCCTCTATGTTTATGTTAATAATGTTTCTGTTCATATTTTGACATAATAGATAGGACATCCCTCATTCAAGAGACTGCTTGGTTGGAAATATGAGGGACGGACCAGATTTATGATGTTACTAAGTTGAATAAGAATGGCCACTTACTATATATATCCATTAGCTAAATAGAAGAGGTTATCATTTATATCACATAGTCATATGTCTCAAGTTCCTTTCGATATAGTTCACTGTGATGTGTAGGGACCATATCATGTGACTGCTCATTATGATTACTCGAATATTTCTTAACATTGTGGAATGATTATACTTGTTTTACTTGGGTTTTCTTACTAAAAAACAAGTATGATGTAATCTTTGTCATACCCAAGTTTCTCAATATGATCAATAATCAGTTGGGTTGTAATATTAAGCAGTTTCGATCTGATAATGTAAGGGAATTGGTTTATAGACTCTCGTTTGCTCCTTAAGGTGTTACTACACCAATTTTCTTGTGTAGATAGGCATTATATTAGTGGTTGAAGGAAGCATCAACACTTGTGGATTGTGGCTAGAGCATGTATTTTTCAATCAGAGTTCCCATCAATATGGAATTGAATGTGTTCTAACCACAGCTTTCTTGGTGAAAAAAACACCCTCTTGTTACTACAACATAGAAGACTATATGAGTTGTTATTCCATAAAGGCCTAATTACTCTTTCTTCAGAGTGTTTGGTTGTCTTGCACTTTCTCAAAAAAAATCTTCAAAACGAACCAAGTCTCATCCTCGAGCTTGTGTCTGTGTCTTTCTAGTGTATTCTCCTGACATGAAAGGCTACAAACTGTATGACATTGAAAACAAGAAAGTTTTTGTGTCGAGGGATGTTATATTTTCATGACCCATATTTCCTTGCCTTTTCATTATGTGGTTACTGCAAAGACTTTGGTTGATCCTTTTTCGATGTTGTTCTACCTAAACCAGTTGATGCAGCCTCTTTTCAACCACCTGAACCTCCATCAGTCTCATCTCAGCCAGCTGAAATCCAATCTCAATTCAATGAGATTTCTACCTCTAATGTTATACAGCAACTTTGTTGCCTTTGAGAAGCTGTCTCTCTACAATAACAACTGTCCCACTTCAAGATCACTCTCAATTTATCAAACCTCCATCCTATTTGAGAGATTTTCATTTGTAATCCACATAATATCTGATTCTTTTTCTAATGACAACAGAGTATCCGCTAGAAAGACTACTTGACTTACAATTCTTTGTCTTATTCTCATAAGAACTTTGTCTTAACTATTTCTTCCCAGTTTGAACCTTAATTTTGCCATCAAGCAGTGAGGTTTCCCCAATTTGGAGAAGCTATGAAAGCTAAGTTAGATGCCATGAAAGCTAATCAAACTTGGTATGTTACTCCATTGCCACCTAGAAAACATTTCATAGGGTGCAGCCGAATAAATAAAATCAAATGCTAAATATGATGGTACCACTGAATGGTATAAAGTTGGAGAAGGCTGGTTACACTAGAATACACTCTGCAGAAGGACTAGATTTCTTTGAGGACTTTTTCCTCCAGTGAAAAATTGGCATGATTATTGTTAAGGTGTTGGCCTTGGCTGCTAGTAAAAGAATGCACTTCACTGAGCACCAGTGTTAACAATTAATGCATTTCTTAATGGAGATTTGTTGAGGAAGTTTATAGTTTTTGCCCTTGGTTATGTTGATAAGTGATAGGTGTGAATCATACTAGCATTTATAGTATTGTTTCCATGTTTATGTAACACAATGCTAGATTCACACCTATATTCCTAAAGATTACACTAATACCCCATTTGCTTATGTTTTCTTGAGGTAAAAGGTAAATCAAACAAGGAAAGGCGAAAAGCTAAGAAGAAGAACTTGTTGTTGAAAAGCATTGGTTAGTCATTTGCAAAGCGAACCCCAGAAAGCAAGAGAGGGCTGCTCTCGGGTCGCGAGAGGCGAGCTAGTACTAGGGGCTCAAGCTGAGCGAAGAGGTTGCGAGGCAAAGGAAAATAACCGAAAAAACTCTGGGTTACGCCTCGGTGAAGGATGTTTTGACTGGAATAGCAAAGCTTTGTTTTTAGCGCATCTTTAGCCGTTTTCCATTTGCTATAAATATGTATTATAGACTTTGACACAGGTGCGCGGTTTTTGGGAGGGAACACCCTCCTTAGGGTTCCTATACTTCTTCTTAAACCACTTTTAGTTTACTTTGTTTTCAGACCTTTGATTTTGAAGGGCTAGTTACAAGAGTTTCTCTTGCAACAGTAAACCGGTTTTGAGACAATTTCTATCTCCCATTTGTTTGTATCTCTAAACCTCTCTTTCTTTACATTAATCTTTCATCATTATGTTTATATTAAACATGGTTTTGTTGGATTTCTTGATTTGTAATGAGTGGTTAAACATCTCTAGGGTTGATTTGCTTGAAGTTGATGCTTGATTTACTTTACTAATTTTAGAATGGTTTTTGTGAATTTATTCTTATATTGATGTTAGTTGGTGCAATTATTAGATTATTATGGTTTTACCTAATTGATTTATGTTGGGAAGTGAGTTTAAGACCTAGTGCACAAAGGGTTTCCAAAGTAACAGTTGGAAATATACGCTTAGGCCTTGACCTTTAACTTAAAATGTGTCTCAATTGACAAAATCAACATAACCTAGTCAAAGAAGTTTAGGAAATTAGGAATGTCTAGAACTAAATGGATTTTACTGGGGAAAGCGCCACCTTAACATTATGTGAGGATCGTATGGACGAAGGTGATCGGTCGAACAAAGTATTCAATCTATCATATGGACGAGAGGTGACCAATAGGATTCCCAAGGAAAGGATTTCCTTCTAAAAGTATCATATTTCATGACTTAGATGGATTGAAATGAGAATAAGAAGTAGGTGTGAGCAAGGATGAAATATTGGTTTCAACGGATATATCGATACTTGGATTTTACGGATATATCGGTGAATATTTTTACATGAGTATCGATATATCAGAAATTAACAAAAATGCTTTAAAGAATTAATGGAAATACTTTGTAAAATGTAAAAATGACACTAATAATCAAGTATACACATTAGGAATTACATTGCGATGGCTTTTAAGAGCAAAATGAGAATCGATGTGGCTTAATTGCAACATTTGATGAAAGGATCCCATCTTGGTGAAGACAATACTCATACTGAACTTTGAATTGTTCCAATAATTTTGATTATAGGATCAAAAACATGTGCATAAATGTTTTGGCTTGTATGACTCTCCTTAGATGGAAATTCGAGGTTGTACGTGTTAAATTTAGAAATGTGTGCATTTAATATGGAATGTGGAATGACATTTGATCGATATGAGGATGAATTTATCATTCCATATTCTTCATTAATGAAGTTGAAGGATTTGAAGAAGTACGACCATAACTCTTATTTTAAGAGGAAAAAATATTCTAGTCATTGGATGAATCAGCATATTTGATGTCAATGCTCATGGACTCAGTAGTGAAATGATGAATCCTCGTTATGATATGTCATCCTTAAGTTGTTGACCTCTATATAGCTTTCGATGGCTCGATATACGGACCCTGACTCTCTGGGCCGTGGTCTTCATCTTGTGTAGCATGTGTTAAATCATCTTCACTAGTGAATGGACTCTTCACTAGTGAATGGACTCTTCACTAGTGAATGGACTCAATGGATATTGTCTTATTTATCGATTTGCAATATCCCTATAATCATTTCGATATCCTTCATATCATTTGGTGTGCCTCTCCTCTTGAGCAATCCCATAGTACATAGTAGAAATCTTAGGCAAAAACTAGTGCATTGCATGTGACACTTGAATCAAAAGAGAGGTGAGTAACACCAAATAGATATGATGAGTCTCGTGTCTTGATTGAAACTTTCACTATGAACTTCTTTAGGTAAAACATGAGTCGACATCTGACACCTACTTGAATGTACGACAATTAGTGCAACATCGAAATACCTAAGCGATTTTCGGACTTGTTTAGGGTATAAAAGCTAAATAGGAATTTTAGAGAATAAAACGGAGACTCGAATTAATAATAAAGCCAAGGGTAAATATGTAAATTTACCACTTGAGGACCTAGTAGTCATAAAAGGGAAAGACTAGGGGTTAATACTGAAATGTTTAAAAATGAAATGTAAATAGAAGAAGTTATGGGATTCAAGGCAATTAGAGAAAAGATGAAATAGAAATAATAAAGGATGGAAGGGCTTAAGTGCAAAAATAAGAAAAGTGTTGAAAAATGTAAAGGCCAAACATGGCCTTAACAAAACAATGGGATAAGAGCAATTGGTCTCTCATTTTTGAGAGACCAAAAACGTAAGAGAAGAAGAGAAGAGGAAAAGAGAGAAGAAGAGGAAGAGGAAGAGAAGAAGAAGAGAAGAGAAGAGGAAGGAGGAGTCAAGCAAAAAGGTATGAAACTATGACTATGAGTATGGATTCTAGTAAGATTTGGTATGGATCTTTGGTTTTGTATGGTTAATGGCTTGCCCCAAACCTAGGGTTTGTTAGGATTTCATCTAACCAAGTCATATTGAAATTAGGGTTGGTAAAACTCTAAATGGCACAAGAAAAGTATGGAATCCTCCCTTTGAGGATGGATTCATGGTTTAATTGTAAGTAAATGAGTTAGGGTTTAGAACAAACCCTAATTAACCTTTATGTTTGGTAGTTGTTTGGGAGTATTCATGAAAGGTTTTTGAAGAATTATATGTATTGAAAGATGATTTGAGTAAAATAAAGGTTACAAGATGAATATGAAGTTCTAAACCACCATTTCAAGATGAATTTGGAGTGGTTTTGAAGTGTATATGGAGTATTGAGTTGATTTGGGTATCAGTATGGAAAAATGGAAGAAAAACACACACACATTACAGGCATTTCGGGAGACCTGTGCAGTACACCTTTGGACTGTGCAATTACTGACCCTCGAAGCAGAACTGTCTGCATTATAGGTCTGGAGCAGTCTGATACAGCATGCTCTATTTGACCAGTGTTTTGTATTTTGACCACTCTTTTGCTCATTTATGATCTAGATTTGAGTGATTGATTCTTTGGTTAAACTAGACTTCAAAGGAGAGACTAATATACAGAAATAGGCATCGTTAAATTCTGATCCTAAGTAGCCCAGAAATTCACTCAAAGTGGAGCTCATACCGACAATTCTATCAGGTTTGATCCTTAGAAGTGATGAGGTTGTTTAGAACATAACTTTAGAGTTTCGGAGGCTCCGATTTGGAGTGATTCAGTTGGAGAAGAACCCTTAGCACCTTAGATTTAAAGTACAAAGAACAAGTGTCAAATATGGAGTCAAGACACTGGAAATGAGTATTACAAACTGTCCAAAGTATAATAACAGTAAATTGACTAGTTGGCATGAAAATATCATAACTTTAGTTTTGGATGATCGATTGGAATGATTCTAATTTCTAAGTAAGAAGTAGATTCTACATAGAGGGAATACAAGAATAAAATGAATATGATATGAATATATAGGATTATATGATATGAATATATGATAGACTATACCTAAAATGAATAGATGACGTCTTTGAAACAAAATGATAGAAATCAGTAAATCTTGCAGAAACGATAGAAGTAAAAGATAATGGCATTAATGAGTCTGCAAATCACTGTGAATGATAAATTTTATATATGAATATATGAATGGTAAAAGCATACATGATAGGAATATCTCGAAAGTACAAGAATATTTGATATTGTTAGAGAAGCGTGTAAAAAGGATGTGATCATAAATGATATGAAGAATATGAATAGATAATGATATATGAATATGAATACAAAGAATGCATAGATGCATTCATGATATATGATGAACAAAACTAAATATTAGAAAATGAATATATGTATTATAGAAATATATGAGAACCATAAATATGAAACACAGAGATATGAAAATGAATACGGATTAAAGTAAATAATGAGTATATGTATAAGCAATCGCAGTAACAATAGTTATTCATGCTTTACAAAATAATAGAAGAATGTAATATGAAAAATAAGTAGTTATGCGCAGAACCTACCTGGTAGGGGGATGAATGGAAGCCTTGCCTATAGGGAAGATCACAGTTGCTATGACATATCATGGACGGATCATGAGGCCAGTTTGGGTGGTGGCCATAAGATCTCGTTTGGATACGGTGGCCAAGAAGGGTCTTCATAGCATAGCCGGACCACAGTCTCGTATGGTGATGATCTGGCCCGGGTATAAACGGGGATCATCTCGTCGTTGTGCAACCAGATTTTATCTGGATGAGATCACTTTGTCTCGTCACGGTGATAGTACTGGCATCCGAATATAGTTATTTCCATTATCCATCTGGGTATTGTGGACATGAACATAGCAGGAAAAGAAAATTATATGTACAGGAAATATGTAAAAAGTGTATGATATGATGAAGCATAACACAGCACCGCTGTAGGTAAGAGAGTATGAATGATTCTACAGAGAACAAGAAGGAAGAAATTACACAATGGAATGATATAGAAAGTACATAATAACTGAAGAGTATATAGTAAGTATAACATATGGAAATGCATAGTATCATGAAAGCATATGAAAATTACAATATATGAAAGTATAGTGTATATGAAAGCACGGTATGAATATCATGAAAGTATACTGACAACGTATGCAAATATAAAAAGAAAGTATATGAAAAGTATAGAGGGAAAAGCAGTATAAGAAGTAAACGATGCACGATAGATATGAAAATAATGAAACGTACATGAATCTACGATCATAACTGAAGAAGTACAAAGTATAGTACGAAGGATAGAAAGTAGATAAAGAGAAAGGTATATGAAAATGGTATATAAAACACATAGCCTATGTGAAAACATATGATAGTATGTGATATGATAGTAAAAGTATAAAGTCTTATACTTCCTAAAGGGAGATATGAAAGATGAGATGAAATTCACGTGTCGAAAATAAAGATATGATAATAAAGTATTGGCTTTAAGCCAACACAAGAAAAGTACAAAAGTATACGGAAAGCACAAAGTATATGATAGAATAAGAACGTACAAATGTATGTGAAGTATATGAATAGTACATGGAATGCAATAAGTCATAAAACGGAAAGATGAGAAGTATAGGAATATGTAAAGTATAGAAACAAGAATACAGTAAAAGTATAGATAAAAGATATGCCAAAGACATAGACCATGTACCGGAAGAGATTGACATGGACAAAAAGAATGTAAAGATGATGCGACCAAAGGCGAATATGCATGGGATAGATGAATGTATATGTATAAGCTCGCGATACGCCATCGCGCTTGTCCATGCTATGTTCCCACTAAGCCGTAAGCGAATGCGTGTTCAATCCGTGCAGGTAACCGGGTGAGGAGGCTAGAGTGACGTGACATTCCACATCAAAGAAGACGCTCATTTCAGAGATAAAGGCCACCAAATACGCTCCGCAATCTCTGATGTTTTGTATTAGAAATGTACATGTATAAGTATTTGTATAAGTAAATGGGACTCAGTATATGTGTATAGATTTTTATGGACACCACTCCTATGGTGTTTATTTCAGATATGTAAATGATTTTGTTATTATAGAAATTGTTTCAGATAATTACTGTACAGTACACTGAAAGAACAGACAATGAGAGTCCTAAGACAAAAGATAGTATATAGTATATAGTATAGATAGTATCGCGCCCGGATTTCGGCTTCTGATCCGCCTAATCTGCCTGACGGACCCAGACAAGGTGACAATGGATCAGATTTTAATCTTCATCATCCAAATGGAGAGGTTTAACCTATTGGAATAATTCATTATCCTATTTTTCACCAAACTCTCACGAAAATGTCGTGCAATAGTTGCAATTCTTTCATCAACTTTGCCTGCCTCACAGATATCACATATCATTAGTTTACTATAGTAACAAAAACTAACACCTGTTAGAGCCTAGGTAAGCAAGTCGATTTATTTGTTTTCAGATTAGAGCAAATGTGCCTAATTTCTCTTATATCACCAAGAAGTCAAGCATTGGGAAAGAACCTTAATGGCCAAATTCCTTAATGTGGGAGCGTGGTTTCCATACATAAACCACCATTCAGTTGCCATAAAAATAACTAACATTCAAAATCTAATAATAACATGATAATAGACTTTACTTTTGAAGTTTTAATGAGAAATATCACTGACCAAGAACCATTAAATCTTTTGAGACTATTGTTGCTTTATCACCGAATCCTCTTTTCGCATCTCAAAACATTATAAGTTTTGAATTGAAAATGTATTTGTCAAATCAATATAAGTGTAAGTGTGACCAAATAAATTAAATCAATTAATTAGAATTGAAACTCATCGATGCACTTCCAAATTACCAAGGCCTACAGTAGTAGAAGATAATATTGCAAATACTTTGTGAATGACTTAGAGTAGCATAGGGTCACTACTAACTCCAGGTCTATATTGAAATCTTATATTCAAATAAAATGCTACAAAAGTAATTTAGAATTAGTATGTGATAAAAGGAAGATAATATACATTAAATATGATTATGATATCACTTAGTTACTTGCTGCATGAAAAAGATGTTTGAGGATTCTATCCCAACGATCTGCGATGATTGTTTCACCCAATCTTACTGAGTTGATATAAATTTGCTTCATTACCCGAATCAACTCACACACAAAATGACATCACGATAACTTCGAATCAACAATGCGAAGAACTGTATATACGGCCTCATGCATTGACACTGTACCTAAAGACCTTCTGCCAATATGTATGATCAAACATGAGTACTTCAACCCCATGTCCAATGATGGATCGACTAGGTTTGTGAGAAGCTCATTCATTTCTAATAAAGATCTTCTTCAAATCAGCCATCTTTTTTAGAAGACTTTTTAGGGCGATGTAATTTGTCGCACATCTTGTTACCTTTGGACTCACAATATCTCCACCATAATCATTTCTCATTTTGGTAAGCAACCAACCATGATTGTAGATGAGGTTGATTTTTCATGCATTGGTAATCAATTCCAAAATAGTAGCTTTTTTTCCAATGTCTTCCAACATCAAGTCAACGAATGCTACGTATTACTGAAGTCCAATATAAATTGTACTTCTTCATTAAGAATCTCTCTACTTTCAAATGCTGATCCTATCGTTGTAATAATATGCACAACATTTGGTTCACCAACTTCCTTGATCGTGGGACCGGTCCATCCATCACACATATATGACATTACCTTAAACTAATATAAAATTATATTGTTAAATTTATAATATAATATGAAATTATCAAATAAAACTAATATATTTAAAGAAGACATTCTTATTAAATTTATTATACTTTATAAACTATAGTATTATTTAATATACTATATATGACATTACCTTTAAACAAATATAAATTATATTTTTAAATTTATAATCTAATATGAAATTATCAAACAAAAACTAATATATAGTTATTTTAAAGAAGACATTACTTACAAATTAATTATACTTTATAAAACTATAGTATTATTTAATAATAATCTATATATGACATTACCTTAAACTAATATAAAATTATGTTGTTAAATTTATAATCTAATATATTACTATATTTTAAATAAGGCATTATTATTAGCTATTAATTAAGTACACAAAACATAAATACAATAATGATAATTTAAAAGTAAATTACAATACATAATTCTTTAATTAACCTTGTTGAAACTTGAAACCTTCAAACAATGTTCCACTTTTTTTTGAGACATCACAAAAATGAGTGAAATGAAGATTGGACATGAGTAGAGATGAATTCTGTGATAAAATGGAATGATTTTAGAGGTATTTATAGATTTTTTGGGTCAAATCAGCCATTGATGGTCAAAAATATCTTGTGATTTAATTCTAACCGTTGATTTTAATTTTTGACTGACCGTTAGATCTTCTTAAACCTTTTTGATCAATCCATAACCACGGACGTTGTGATTTAAATTCATCGCTGATAAAAATACGCATCATTGATAAAGATTCAAATTTTCTCGTATAAACTTGATCATGTGGATTAAAGCAAATTCAAATATGACCTCGATTAGTCAAAGTGAAGGGAGAGGTTTGAAAATGTGGCGCAATGTTAGATCATCCGCAGGATATTCAAACCGCCGACAGTCAATAAGTCAGCATTGAGAGTGCCGATATATCGTCTTTGTAATGTCAATATATCAGGAAATATCGTCGATATATCGACGATATTTTGCATGAAAATTTCATTCGCGCGCGTGTAACTCAGTCGAAATGTTCACGATATATTGTCGATATAACCAATTTTTCCTCGATTTTTCCCTCAAACGATTATCGATTGCCGATATCGTATTGCTCCTTACCGATATCTGATATAATATTTTAAACCTTGGGTGTGAGAAATTAAGGGGAGACACGAAAGTGTAAACCTCATACCAATTTCCTTGGATAAACACAAGATAATTTTCACCAACCCGACACTTACATCGAATATAAATCATAATTGCCTCAACGTACACAATCAACCCTAGATTTACTTCCTCAAAGCTTTTCCTTAAAATCAACCCATTTACTTCAGGAATATTTGAAAATCAATTTTAGATTTCTTTGTTTTAGCTTAGTTTTCTTTTAGATAATCACATTTCAAATCACCTTCCACTCAAATAGCTGAACGACTTCAATAACCGGCGACTAACCGCTAAAACCATATATTTCCCGCGATCGATATTCCGTGACTCGTTACCCACTATATTACTTGTGCGACTCATGCACTTGGGGAAAATTGCTAACAAGTTTTTAGCGCTATTACCAAGGACTTAACATAGTCTTTGGTAGTTACGCCAATTGCTTAACAGTAAGGGGAGGCATAAGAGCAGAAAATCTGAATATGATTAACGCGCAAGTCCATTAAGTGACCTAAACAAGTTTCTCAAAGGGTGTACCAGTTTTCACATTCCCCATTTCAGTTTGGTTTCCTTCACTAATGTCGATTATTCTTAAAGGCTTGGTTCTTCTTTTATACATCATATGCTGATGATATTGTATCACTGAGTCACTGATAGCAGGGGAACTCTTAAATCTTCTTCAAAGCCAATTCAAGTCAAAGTAGATTTAGGAGATTTAAAATATTTTCATGGAATTGAGATAGCACGATATCCTAATAGCATTATTCTATCTCAAAGACAATATACTCTTCAGTTGCCAGAAATATTGGCTTTGCTTGTAAACCCAGCCACACCATATGGATCCCAAAGTACAACTAAATGCCATAGATGGAGAGCCTCTTGCTGATATCTCTCAATACATACGACTTATTGAAGGCCTTCATTCACTTTACAAGAAGGCAACATTACTTTGCCATCCATAGATTGTCAGCTTTATCGAAGCCTATGCCACATTTGACAACAGTTCCAGCTTCTTTCATTATCTAAACTACACCAGGCTGGGCGTTGTGCATTTTCAGATGTAGATTAGGTCTATGTCCCCAAATACTAGAAGGTCTATACATTGGAGCTTTTGTAAGGTTTTCAGAGATTCATTGGTTTCCTGAAAGTTGGTAGCATAAACATCATTTCTTGATCATCAGCAGAGGAATATCAAAGCGTGCTGCTGTGACCAGTGAATTAGTTTGGTTGATTACAGTTACTTCAATATTTTGTGTGTAATTATCTCTTCCAGCTTTCTATTGTTTTGTGATAATGAGGCTGTTGTCTATATAGCCACCAATCCACCCTTCTTTCAGTGAGTGCAATAAAAACACAGATATTGGATTGCCATTTATTTCGTAGTAAGTAAGTTACTGGTGATCACTGTTTCATGCCTCATTCGTTCAAATGATCAGCTGGAGGTTACGTTCACTAAACCTGTCTTCATCCTCATTAGATTTGCTCTTATCCAAGATGGCTGTCAAGAATATTTACAACCCATCTTGAGGGGAGTTTTAGAGTAATTTAGAGAATGGTTAGTTTTGTAATTTTGTTAGTTAGATGGTTAATGGTTGACTATATACATGTTGTTGCTGTAAAGAGATGACACTAGTGGAGAAATAAAGAATTTGTTTTTCTCTTCGTCATTTCATCTGTTCCTTGGTTTCTCCATTTGCCCCAATTTGCTGCTCTCCCCATTTCCTGTATTTTCTGGCTCCTGTAATACATAGTTCAACTCTTAAACCATGAATCAATAACTCGTCAAAGTCTAATGCCACATTTAAAACAATATGACCAAGTGTACTAGGTCCAAGTCAATGACTAAAACACTCTCACAAAATGGGGGCCATAGTGCCATACACTGATACACAACACGTGGAAGTAAGGAATTGTAGGAGACAACAAATGATCAACATACAATAAGCAAAGAACAAAATGTATCAGTTGAAAAACGGTAACAAATGAATGAAAGGAAGAAAAAAGATGGTGTGTAATGGGGCTGTCTGTAGACGAGTTCAATTAGGGTTCAGTCTAAAGACGACAGACAGACAGACAGACAAAAAGGACATGTTCCATACCCAACTAAACCCACCCACATGATCCTGGGGTCATCACCAATATTTGACCTCGGAGTTTGTCCAATGAATCGGCCATGACCATCAAAACTGAAACACTAGTATTCGGTCATGCCCATCTGACTCACGAGTTGGCCTTATTTAACCTAATGAGAAAATTCGGATTTGATATGGCACATGGATTAACGTGTATATGACTTGCGTAGCCCATCTGGGAGATTAGTTGCAAGGTTAGTGTCTGTTTCTTTGAAAAGGTTTGTTAAATTAGGCTCGGCCTCATATTCTTGATGGGCCAAGCTCACCAGTGTGATTGTCTTTATCCAACTACAATCTACCCCAACAACATTATTCTTGTTAATTTGAGTTTGGATTTAAATTTTAATTGGTTTTTATTTTGGGTTGATTAAAAGACAATTTTGATATGATTTTGACAAAAACAACCTCATTGTTTCTTGTATAAATAACCCTTGCTTTTCAAAGATTCATGTAAATACAAGAACTAGAAAGGACATTTTTGTCCATAATGTTTCATTTTTCCAAGAAAAAACATTAAGAGGGTTAAATTTATAAATTTTAAGTTATTCGAGGTATTTTAACCAAATATTTATCTTTTTAAATAATTGAAAGTATTTTTAAATGATCTTAAACATAATCTAAAAGTAGAAAATACTATCTAAACTTTTGAATTATATATAAGCGAATAATATAATAAATTAATGCTAATGAGGCAAGGCTAAGTGGTTAAGGGTTGAGCCAAACATAAGAAATAACCAAGTTCAAATCTCTACGGTAACATACTACAACGCCAGAACGCTGGCATACGTAAAAATAAAATAAAATAATTATATATATATATATATATATATATATATATATATATATATATATATATATATATATATATATATATATATATATAATAAGTTAATAAAATTATTTACATTTATTTTTTTAAATAATTTTTTCTTACATTTATTCACTTCAGATATCACTTCTAATACTCTATTCTCAGAAGGATTCGACATTGATATTTCATAACCATTTCCCACCCATTTATTATTTTTTTAAAAAGAAAAAAAAATAATATTATTGATTCAAAATTGCAATATATTAATAGACCGAAGATACAAATAGCTAAAAATCATACATGATGAAAAATATTCAGTTTAATAGCATAATAAATCGGTATAAAACCTACAAATCTGATGTTAATATAAACGACCAATATCTGACTCTGGGGCTTTTCAACACGCCGACGCATCATAATTTAATATCTTCAATCGATCAACACGCTTTGGCTCATCCCTAATCGCCTCCCACACAAATAAAACGTCGCAACAAGACGATAGGAACAACAACATCGCCAGAATGTGATTTACGTCAAACATCGCACAAGCACGCTGACAAACCAAACACCGAGCAAGACGACGACAACACAAACAATAAGATAAAACTTAAATCTTCTTGGAAGAACCACTTTATTGCCACAGTTCAGCCAAAGTTGTTGTGACAAGAATGAATGACGCTTGTTAGACGACACAAAAATCATCCCTCATTACTGACTCCAAAATAGCTAAAGAAAAACAGACAAGAGAAGGATGAGGAGTGGCTAGGGTTTAATATAGAAACCCTACCCCTTTATTTTTAAAAATAATTAAAAACTATTTTTAATAATTGTTTTCTGATAATTGTGTTTCAAAAGATTCTCAAATTAAAAAAATGATAAATCAAAATATGAAAATGTGAAGTTTTTAAGAAAATTAATAGTTTAACGTGGTATTATAAACTTATTTATTTATTTATTATTCTTGGGAATTTGCAAGATTTTAATTTTAACTTTTTTTTTCCTTTTTATTCACAAAAAAATGTTTTTTTTTTAATAAAAAGCGTTTTTTTACATCTATCTTCGCTTTGTAATATATCGTTGTATACTCTTTATTCTTATGGGGAGTTAAACTTCAGATCTCCCAAATATTATGAAAGAGACTTAATTATTATTGAGAGAGTTGAGGTATATAAATATACCAATACAAGGGCAAAAAGGTAAAAGCATTGAGACAATAAAATGAATCCTAAATATACTCTAATATAATAAAAGAAATCTTAAATATACTCTAATACGCCCCTTCAAGATAAGGTGTCGAGACAACACAAATCTTGCTACATGCGAAAAGAGACGAGAATAATGAGAGGAATTTGGTGAGGGCATCAAGAAGCCTAGTCACCAAGACATACATGAGCAACACGTTAACTCCGGGACGACCGAACCAGTCACGAACAGCCGATAATCAATCGCAAGGTGTTTTATACGAGAATGGAAAACAGGATTAGTAGAGAGAGGAGGAAAATTCAAGGTTGTCCGAGAACAGAGAAAGCGACAAGACTACAGATACACTCCGACAACAACGATTTCACCAATCAAGTAGCTCAAATGTTTCGCAATTCACGATACTCGGCCAAAGATCGAGCAACAAGACGCGTTGCTTTGTAGAACTCAAGAAATTGGATTAGCACCAAGGAACATGAGAAAAGCATTAGCGAGGTACTTACCATCTCCGGCACAACCTAATCCGCATAAGAGAAACCGTGCAATGTTTAAAGAGGTCTCGCAAGAATCAAATACCAAGGGATCTCGTATATTAAGATAACCAAGAGACGCGAATCAAGCCCCTACTGGTGTTTAAGCAAGGTGTGTATGAACTCGAGAGTTTGTCTACTACAAAGGAAATATTTAATGAAGTCATTACATGTCGGTGCCACCGATCGCCTGACAGTACATGGTGGCATTGACCGGTGTAGTACCCATCATTAGTAGTCAAGGAAGAACCCACGACAAGCAGTGTGGAGACAGGTTTGGAGCCAAGTATGTTATGTTTGCTCAAAAGATCAATGACATACTTTTTCTGAGATAGGAGAAGGCTCGAGGAGGTAGCTAGAACCCTAACCCATTAAGCAAGACGTTGGCCCGAGATCCTCGTGGAGAATGTAGAGTCAAGCTGTCGAATAGTGGCCAATAAGTGAGGGTTCACTACATGTAGTAATCAAATCATCAACATAGACTAGAAAGTAGATAAGGTAAAGGTCGCGGAATGTTAAAGAGACGAGTTTGCACTGATATAACAAAGTCGAGAGCAGAGTCGATTCGTACACGGTAGGTGATCCTAATCAACAAAATTTGTTTCCTATTTTCCTCCTACTGTCAGAAATAAGCTACCGCAAAGATAGCGGTCTAGGGTTGAACACTAGGGTGGGTTTTTCATCCCACAAATGATTCGGGGATTCATGATTCAAAATGGTGAGGCTTTCATTCTGATTTTTGATCAGATTGAAAAGTTGAGGTTAAGAAATACTTAGGTTAATCAAATGGGTTTAAACTAAAGTGTGGAATGGAGACTCAAGGCTCAATACTAGCTTGGTAAAATGAGGTTATAAAGGTGTCACCGGGTTATTTTCGCATTAGGGCAAATGACATATAGTCATTAAAATCGGATCTTTGTTTAGCTTTAAAACCAACCCTTAAAAACACTTATTCGAGCCAAAACACTCCATCGAGCATTTAATGTTCCAAAGAAATTTAAAAACCAAGCATTTAACCTACTTTCAGTGGCTCGTAAATGACATCTAATGGATGTTAGTGTATCTACCATTAAGAATACACTCGAACTCCCGAAGCATGACAAGTATCGACCAAAGGAACACATTAAATAACATTAAACCCTAGTTTGAACACATAAATGCAAAGACTGGGCCCATTTAAATCGAGGAACGCCCTCGCAACCACCATTAACTTTCAACCTAGCAACCCTCCTCTTCAAGGCTTTGAGGCTTAGTCAAACATCCTTTGAGTTGTCATCCTCAAAGGGGGTGTTTGGAAGTTAAGAAAATGAGAGAAAGAAGAGAGAGAAGAGAGAAAACTCAGAACTCCAAAATGAGAAGTCATGCGGGATTTACAATGAATGAAAGTTAGGGTTACAAAATGTCATAAGGTGGCTTATATAGCCATATAAGAGATGTGAAATACCAAAAATACCAAAAATATATGATTACATTGGGGACAAATGGGAATTACACAAAACGGGGTCGTTTGGATCAAAATCAAAGGGGCAACAATTTCGCTATGCATAGTGAATTTCGCAATCATAGTGAAAAGTCTAAGAGATAGCGAAAATTTGAATTTTCGCTATGCACAAAGAACTCGCCATGATAGTGAATTTCTATGATAGCGACTACTTATGATAGCTAATTTCGCTATCATATGAAAACATGGCCATAGCCAAATTTCGCTAGATCACAAATTCTCGCTATCATCGAGAAATTTCGCATCTATAAATTTTCGCTTATGCCATAGCTTAAAACTCGATCTCCCGCATTGCTTCCTCGTGACGCCTTCAAATTTCCATTTCTTCATTTCCCACTTGACATTTCTTCATCCCGGCTTGATGAAATCGCTGAGAATTCATACGAACTTGGCATAAATCAGCACCAATACGATGGCCAAGCTTGAAATGATGGCCGAGGTTCCCAAAACCTGCAAAACTACCAAAAACAACCTCAAACAGAAAATCGTGAGTACTAATCGGACCTCGCACATGTCAATCGACTTTTAATTAATATGATTAGCAATGCCAAAAAGACTCAAAACCTATCTTAAATAGGACTCAAAATAGCACTTTTTGGGTACTAATCACACCCCCCAACCGACACGTTGCTAGTCCCTTAGCAATGCTAAAAACAATCAAGGGTATGCAGGCTATGCCTTTGCAAAAAGAGTATGCTGTTCAAAAAGTGTGTGTACAAGTGAGGCTTTCCTTTAGTATGAAAATAGACTTTGTATACAAACCATCATGAGAACGAATGCCATATAGGAACAAGTTTCGTATAAAGATTTCAATTCCAAGGAAGTCAACTTGAACTTCCACCTAAATCTAAGTGTTTTAAGATAACCAGTTTGAACCAATAAGTTGCAAAGCTATTCCCTCCCCCCAACCAAGCTACTGCCAGGACCTTAAACTGTTGACCAACCTAAATAGATTCAGCTATTAATTTTATTTCATGTTTCGATTGTATTGTGGTGTACGCTGAAAAACCCGATTTCACCAAAGTCCGCGGTAACGGGGTCCACCGATGACTCCTAACCAATTAAGGTTTAGGGCATCAAGTCAAAAGGATCTTTTTACCACAAACTCCTCAGGCTTCACCCTGGACTTCGAATGATTTCGAGAATTAAGCACCTACAACTCGCTAAACTCCACCCATCCGCCCGTGTAACGAACACAAAGTCGATGACTCCCAACCAATGAAGGTTTAGGGCACCGGGCTTTAAAGAGTTTCGCCACATACCCCTCGGACTGCGTTCGGGTTTCAAGGCAAAGTGTCACGGCTTTCATTCCTTTTTTTTCTTCTTTCTTTTGCTTTTCTTTTTTTCATTTGGAAGATCATATCGTCTTCAGGTAACACAAACCTATCAAGGGTCACAATGACGAAGGTCGGGCTTTGCAAAGTGAAAAGAGGTATATAGCTGCACAACCTATTGATAAAAACTGATGTGCAAGATGTGCGATTAGGGGCTAAAAAGTGGAAATACAAGGTTGAATACGCCGGAACTTCAATCGACCAAAACTTAATCGTATGGAACTGCTTTTAACATTATGGTAGCATATGTATTTCAATTTTTCAACTAAAGGTAAGAGCTGGAACACAAAAAATATGTGCACAAAAAATGATTTTGCAAAAGTGTGTAGAAAAATAAATATTGCTATGCTTTTAATAAAACCAAAGTGGCTAATACAAGCTTAACATAGCTAAACATAACAAAGTAATTACCGCCTACTACTCCGCCAATTACATGCATCCTATACAATCCTGTACAAAATAAGTAGGTAGTTGATAAAGCTAAAAACAAGACAAAATATGATAGAAGACACTTCCAGCTCTAACTTCCCCCCCCCAACCAAAGTATAAACATGTCTCTACTAGGTAGGGATCGGAAATCTAGAGAAGGGAGTGCGACCACCTCACTCGTGCGGTGTAGATGCCTGGATTCGGCGTCACGCAGCCGGGCCGCAGCATATCCAAGGAGGCCGCGATTACGGTGGATTGATCACGAGTAGCGCCGACATGGAGACCGGAGGTGGCTCATAATCAAGAAGCATGGCGGATTCTCGCTATAGGTGATTCCTTTGACTGGCCATCCACTCATTCCAACGATGTCTGTGTAGTAGCAAGTGCATGTAATAACATCCATAACAAAGAATAGCTCCCTGTGAACCCATACGGATATGCTCTGGGAGATTGTCACACAGATGTGAAGGGCCAATGTTGTTGGTGAGGGGGGCCTGGGCAAAGAGAGTGTGGAGATGGAGGAGATGAATCTAGAACTCAACCTTTCCACCTCCACTTCCACCTCCTAACAGGAGGCTCTCCCCATGGGTCCTCGCTACATCATCCGTCGCTCCGTGGAGAATAATAGAGATCGCATGTAAAGAGATCGCCCGTGGATAGGACTCGAGTGACAACCGATCGCCATTTAAATGTGGCTCCTCAGTGGAACCCCGCATGCCTGTAGATCTCGCTCAAAGAACCCCTAAGATCAATAAAGGTAAACTCAACCGATCCAGCCCTCGCTGTGAATCTTCCTCCTTAAATGCGTAACACAAGGAAGTCATGACAAGCCTGTAGGGACTAAACCAATCCCTCCGAGATCCCTCAGATGTGAGCCTCGAGCATAGCTCCCGCACGTACATAGTGGTAAAAATGGGAATAAGCCGTCCGGAGCACGTGGTCCACTAGGAGACCAGGCGGAAGTCGGCCACAAAGCATAGGTCCCTACGTAGTATCTCGAGCGCAGATGACCATCTTCTCAGGATGGCCGGGCCATCGTCCTATAACCTCATGGGAATCACAGACTACCGGGTAGGCCTAATAACCGTAATATCCGGGCAATGAAAGTACCGGGCTGGCCACGCCGAACCGGAGTCTAACGACGGCACTCCCAGGATGTCAGTGTGGTAGAACTCGCACAACCCGGATAAAAGAATCGCCGACGCCATGAAAGGAAGCAGTTGAATACCGCCGGACAACCGCAGATCGAGCCCTCGAATCACCGTCCGCGGCCAACAATCGGATGTTTGGTAGTATGGCTCTACAGTCTCTCGCAAAGTGATCCATGTTCCTGGAATCGGATCACAGGTGAACATGGGGCGCCTGATCCTCGAGGCCGGTGATAACGGAGGCGACGAACCCTGATCACCCTGAGAGGTGGACGTCGGCCGAGATCGAAGACTCCCCGGCCCGGGCGTCCAGCCCGCTCGAGGGCGGCCTCCGCGTGGTCTCGATGCACCGGGAGCGGGGCCCTAGTCCCACCGGGGTCCGATATAACCGTGATGGGGCCTGGCCGAGGCTCCTCCGTATAGCAAATGGGCCAATGTAGGCGGTGAATCTGGCCCGGTCCGAGAATGAGATCCGCGCCTTGGAAGTGCTTGACTGCCTCTCTCAGTGGGTAATCGAACTCGACTTCGGCCTCAGAACATGACTCCACGTACGAACTATGGCCGTGGGTCCGCCGAAATGGCAGGGCGCAGCAGGCCTCGCAAATGCAGTATCGATGGTTAGCGCAGCTAGTGACTGAGTGCATAGGCGCGCGGGCTGTGGTCTTGAAGAAGCAGGGCCAGGTTCTAAGAAGAGTCGAGTAACGCGAGGCTCAAGACACCGCGCGCGGGCCTGGCCGAAGCGGCACCGACAAAGGTGGTCGGGCCCTACCGCAACCGGGATCGGTCGGAGGCACAGAAGCTTAGTAAGTAATCGATCACAAAAGGCAGCTGCGTGGACCGGTGGTTCTACCGATGGCGGCGCAGGCCTGAAGGGGCGGGGCAAACGCAGGGCACAGGAGGAATGCTCACGGCTCAGAGGAATGTGGATGGTGTGATATGAAACAAGGTGCGCCCACTCCACTTCCGCTGGGCAACTGAAGGGTCTCGAAGCCAAGTGAGCCGCTGATGCCAATTTCGCTAAGGATCACAATTTCAGCTGCACTAACTTCCATCCAGACACAACAAAATTTTAATTTAGGTAAATTAAAAAAATAAAAGACTAAAATAAAAGTAAAATAAAATTACTAAAATTAAAATTTATATTCAAATAAAATTAAAATAAAGAAAATTACTAAAAATAGAGTAGACTAAAAATCCACCACCAAGCCTAAAATGTACTTTGAGCCGCATTGGTCTCATGGGGACCAAACCAAATTAATTTGCTAATCGGTTCCATTCATGGAGGATCCAAGAGAAGGAGCCTTCACCGCTAGATGTGTGCCGGAGGGAACATCGTTCTCAAGAGAATGAGATCAATGTAGCCACCTTCCACCTGGTCTGGTCATTTTTCGCACCAATCTCCACCGCAGTAGCGGTTTTTACTTCCTGATCAATTGTCGCACTTCATCAAATTCCTCGCCTCACCCTTTCTCTCGGCTTCAGGCTTGTTGCTCGTGAAAATGTCGAGCCCAATAAGTGTCACAAATGTGAGTCGCATGACTCATTCCAAGAATTGATTATCGTGATTGAAGTGGCCAAAATGGTATTCCCGTGGATAATTGGCACATGATTAGCCCACTTGGCGACGGTCTGCACGAGCACTACAAAATCCACTGGGTAGTAGAATTTGTCCACCTTTACCAATACATCCTCAACTATTCCCTTAGGAATTTTTAGAACATCGATCGATCGCACGATAGAGTGATGTCGGGTAGTTTAAGTCTCTTAAACCCAAATCGCTACACCTAATATGGCAAAAGAGGGTTTACACTGCCCTGAAGCCTAACAGTGCTTTGTCTATGCAATTCCTTCAATGTTGACCGATATCATGGATCCTAGATCCTTGTATTTCACCGGGTCTCGCTTCCTAATGATAGCACCACCGCCTGTTAGGAAAGCTATCTTTTCAAAGCCCAACCCTCTCTTGACCGTGCACAGGTCCTTCAGGAATTTTATATAGTTGATACTCGCTTAATCAAGGCCGGGCAAAGGATATTAACCTTCACTCATTCCAAGACTCCCAAATTTCAAATTTTGGTTCGCGATTTTCGTCTAAGTGCCCGGTGAAACCGAGGGGGCATGTTTTTCTTCATTGAATCTTCCATTATTATTCTCCGCTCACTTCCTTTTTCGTTTCTTCAAGAAATAAGTGGCACTGTTGCTCAATTTCTTTTCCACTCAAGTGATGATAAATTTTTACTTCCATCCATCCTCGAGTTGCTAAGAACCTATTTCACGAACTCCCTTCGATCGGGCAAAGGTTCGGGGAAGGAATCTTCCTTTCTCCTCGTACTCCAAAGAAATTGGTAACTCGTGATTGAATACCGTAGATTCTCAATCTTCGATTAAGGCCAAGCTTGCCCATCTATTCTCTCGCTCAGGTACTTTACAAAGATCAATTCTTGAGCTAATCAGATGTTTGGATTCTCGCTTCTTCTACAAAAATTACCTACCACCTGCTCAACTCCAGGGTAATAGCTTGCCTCAACAGGAGGAGGGTGGTGATGGCTATGGTTGAGATGAGGAACCAAACTGTTGTTTGCCACCAGGAGGTGCATATGCAGGGGGGTTAGGCTTCCAGGATATATTAGGGTGGTTCCTCCAATTGGGATTATAAGTATTACCATACGTATCGGGTCAGGGCTTGTATCGTCCACCCACATCGCATGCTCCTCGACATCAAATCTCCCACCGAGGGAGCAATTGACGTTGTTCTCCGGTGCAATAAAGGATCGGCACTGATGCATGGCTCGCCTGCAGGATTTTCACCACCGCCCCGCACCTCATGTAGCCTTTTTCCTTCTAAATTTCCTTCCACCTTTCCTACTAAGGCTGATATCTTTGCTCTCATCTCCATATCTTCGTAAAAATTCCTCCCTTTTGGTGGGTCAAGGCCTCATTTTCTCCACCTCCCTTGGGTTTGGCTCATCCTATCCCTTGGAAGTTTCAAATTTCACATAATTTAAAAATCCATGGCTTCATCCGATGCTTGCCTCAGAAGTCCCCCACATATCATATTTCCAATAATTGCTTCCATGGCTGGAGACATACCACCATAGAAGTGATTTACAAGCATCCGCGTCGAAACCATGATGTGGACAAGACCGATGGTCTCCATGAACCTCCCGCACTGGTAGAACCTTTCATTGTCATGGGCCGCAAACGCGTGTGACGGTTCTTCGATTGTCAGGGTCTTGTGAGCATCAAGAATTTTTTTAAGAATTCGCTCGCAAATCTCCGCCACTTCGAATGAATTTTCCGGTTCGAAGTGAATTAAGCCATATTTTGGCTTTGTCCTTGAGGGTTAATGGAAATGCCTTCAACTTCAACAACCATATCGATTGCACCCTCCTTAAAAGTTATGCACACTTCCTCAAAATCACGGATGTGTGTGTATGGATTTTCATTCCTCCATACCATGAAAAAGTCAGGGAGTAGGGCACCAATAGGGTCTCACTCACTACATCCTTAGCAGTGGTATGATGCAGAAGGTGCACTCACTCTAGGAGGGTGTATGTGGTCCTCATTGATCTCGTATGTCATTGATTCACTGTGAGTACCTTGTCGACTTTGGCTGCTCCTCGTGCAGAGGATCCATTTGATCACTATGCACCGATTTCACAACCTTGTTGGGTTGGTGTGCCAAATTCCTTTGTAGTTCATCTGAGATGTCTCATCCCAAAGGATGCATAAACACCTGTAACACTAAATGAGACAAAGAAAAGAACAACAAAAAGGCTTGCCAAAAAGGATCAGTGTTAGCCAAATAATAAAACTGATCAAAATAAAACACGGCGTAGATCACGAGTAAAAAACTTAAATTTAAATAAACGAATTCAAAAGGGTTGTAAGAATACCAATACTTGTAATGTAGGGATACAAGACATATCAACTCATCATCCTAGCTTGGCACCATCCCCTGTGAATCGACGCCATTTGATTCGCGGCACTTAGGTGGTGATCCGAATCAACAAAATTTGTTTCCTATTTTCTCCCATCACAGAGTCAAGCTACCGCAGTATACGTCTAGGGTTGAACACGAGGATGGCTTTCATCCCACAAACGATTCGTATCATGATTCAAAATGGTGAGGCTTTATTTGGATTTGGATTTGTACTGAAAAGCCGTGGTGTTGTTGTTAACAGTTAAACTAAATAGCTTTAAAACTAAAGTGTGGAATTGAGACCTTGAAGGCTTCAATACTAGCTTGGTAAAATGAGGTTAAAGGTGTCCCCTAAGTTATTTCCTTCGCATTAGGCAAATGACATATAGTCATTGCCAAACCTATCTTTGTTTAGCTTTAAACCAACCCTTAAAGATTAATTCTATTTGAGCCAAAACACCCCATCGAAAGCATTTAATGTTCCAGCAAAAGAAAAACCAAGCATTTAACCTACTTTCGCTGGCTCAGAATGACATATATCGGATGTCAGCAGACTACCATTAAGAATACACTAAACCCTGAAGCATGACAAGTATTGACCAAAGGAAATACATTAAATAGCATTAAAACCCTAGTTTCAAAGTTTGAACACATAAATGAGGTATTTGGTTTTATTTAAAACTGAGGAACACCTGCCAACCACCATTAACTAACCTAGCAACTCCTTCAAGGCTTTGAGGCTAGTTTAAACATCCTTGAGCTTGTCATCCTCAAAGGGTGTGTTTGGAAGCTAAGAAATGAGAGAGAAAAAAGAAGAGAGAGAAGAGAGAAAACTGTAACCTAAAATGAGAAGCTGCGTGGATTTACAGTGAATGAAAAGTTAGGGTTACAAAATGTCATAAGGTGGCTTATATAGCCATACAAGAGATGTGAAATACCAAAAATACCAAAAATATATGATTACATTGGGGATAAAATGGGAATTACAAACCGAGTCGTTTGGATCAAAATCGGAGAGCGACAATTTCGTAGTAAGTGAATTTAAGCTATCATGGCGAAGATTATGTTTCTCCATGAAAATTTGAATTTTAAACATGCATCAGCTCAACTTCGCTATGATAGCCGAATTTTCGTATCATGGCGAATATGGCCATAGCGGCCCGCTAGGATTGCGGAAATTTTGGCTGTTGATACGAATTTTCGCAATCCTTGCTTGAGGAATTTTGGCTATGCCATAAGCGAAAATCATGATCTCTGCATTTGCTTCTGTTAGTTGACCTCCATTTCTTCATTTCCCATGACATTTTCTTCATCCAGAAGCAGTGAAATCATTTGAAAATTCATACGAACTTGGCATAAATCAGCACCAATAAGAAGCCAAGCTTGAAATGATGGTTGAGGTTCCCAAAACCTGCAAAACTACCAAAAACAACCTCGAGAATAAAATCGATTAGTACTAATCGGACTGCATGTCAATCGACTTAATTAATATGATTGAAATGCATAAAAGCACTCAAACCTATCTTAAATAGGACTTAAAATAGCACTTTTGGGTACTAATCAAGGCAGTGCCATAGCTCACATTTTAAGCTCGGGGAACTGTTTGAGTATAAATAGCTTTATTAATAACGACATACATGATGTGTATGTCGGCGTTGCGCGTACCTGTAATTTGTCTTATATGAACCTCCTCGGTAAGATGCCTGTTGAGAAAGGTGTTATTAACATCAAGTTGGCGAAGGCCCCACTAGTGATGGAGGGCAATGTTGAGCATAGTACGAACGATGATGAGATTGATCACCGGATTGAAAGTCTAATGAAAATCAATTCTCGGTTGTTGGTGAAAGTCTTTATGGCGAGCTTTTATACGGCTGATAGAATCATCAGGATTTTGTTTGATGCGAAAAACCCATTTGTTGTCCACTATGTTCTGCCCCAGGCTCGGGGATGAGAGCATCATACTCAGACTGCATGGCCTGAACCCACTTTGGATCTTAGAGAGCTCAGGCGACAGTGTAAGGTTCAGAGATAGGATAAAAAAAACAGTGGTGACGCCATATCTCGAGTTGGGTTTGATGATGGCACTTTTAGATCATGTTTGCATGGAATGATGGTTTCATGGGGAAAGGGGGATGCGTAAGGGGTCGGGAGTATGGCTAGGTGAGGAGGGGGAGGGTGTTGGGCTGATGGGGTCGATGGGGAGGCGGTTGATGGAAAGGTGTGGGCGAGTCCGGTATGTGGGCCAGCGAAATTCGGGGTGGATGATAGGAATTTTTCGAGAGGTTTGTTGAGCTTGGCGGCCTGGGAGCGAGAGGGCGGTTGATGGAAAGGTGTGAGTGAGGTCTAGCATGCGGTCGGCGGGAGGTTGGCGGGAGTGATTGGTAGTTGGGAGATACGGTGAAGACTCGGCGGTCTGAGGTTAAAGGGGATGCTAGTCGATGGGAGGTCGGGCTGGGTGATAGGGAAGTACTCGGGAGGTCTATTGAGCTCGACGGTGCTGGAAGGTCGCCCGAGGTGAACAAGGAAGTTGGGAGAGAAAAGTCCATGTCTATTACTGGTGATGAGGGGGTGGGGGCGCGCGGAAGGAAGAGAACGAGAAAACATTCTCCACAAGTTGACATGATGGGACACAAATATTTTATTTAGAGTGGGGTCAAAACAGAGGAAGGCACTCTAAGTAAGGGAGTAGCCGAGAAAGACACACAAACTAGATTTGGGGTCGAGTTTGTAGGAAGTGTAGGGACGCAACCAAGGAAAACATAAACAACCGAAGACACGGAGTTTAGATGAGTTAGGAACTGTGTGGAATAACTTTTCAAACAAGGAACCAAGAGAGAGACCGACTTTGGGCATTCAATTAATTAAATAAACAGCTGTAGCAAAAGCATACAACCAGAAGGTTAGAGGAATGGAAGCCTGGTATAGGAGAGTGAGACTCGTTTCGAAAATATGCCAATGTCGGCGTTCAAAATACCTATTATGTTTAAGAGTGTGGGAGGTGTAGGGAGGTGTAGTGAGATGGGTTATACCATGGGTCGCAAGGAATGACCGAAGAGCTAGGAATTCACCCCCATTATCGGTGTAAAGTGTTTTAATGGTGGTGGTGAAATAATTTTCAACAAGTTGCTTGAAACAAAGGTTGAATGAACAATTGATTTACGGCGTAATGGATAAAACCATATATACTTTGTGAAATGATCAACAAAAATAACGTAGTAATGAAAACCATTAGAAGAGGAAATGGGCAAAGTCCACACATCAGAAAAAATGACATCAAGTGGAGAGGAAGAGGTGATGCTTGATTTAGCAAAAGGTAACTTGTGGCTTTTATTAATACTGTAGAAGCTACAGGAAAAGGAACATAAATGTTCTTTAGGAAAATAAATACTTAAAACACTAAGAATTTTTTGAAAAATTGGCAAGGACGAATGATCAAGGCAGGCGTGCCACACATAGAGATAGTAGCAAGGGAGGAATGTGAGGATGACAGGCTAGGGCTGTAGATTAAAGGGGGAATTGACTTGATCGATAATAGACCACTTGTCTCTCGTTGCCCTTTGAACGGGGTGACCTCGTGTGTGATCCTACACAAAAAAACAAAGAGTCAAAGAATAGGACATTAATAGGGTTATCGACACAAAGAGCCAAGACCGAAATAAGATTCTTAGACATGGTAGGCACATGTAGGACGTTGGAAAAAAATAAAGGTGTAGGGAGACAGGTAAGGGAGAAGGAGCCAATGTTGGCAACCGATAAACCTGAGCCATCACTAATAATCACAATGTGAGGAGGCGTGTCCTACGGCGCGCTGAAGGGCGAGCGACAAGATCTGTGGCCACATGGTGAGTGGTGCCCGAATCAACAACCCAATCCAAAGAGATACCAGAAGTGGAGGGATGGATTGTAGTGTGGGTATGAGGTGCAATGTAGGTTAAGCGCGGAGCATGGGCGGTGGCGAAAGAGGCTAAGTGCTAGAAGTGGGTGAATAAGCTGCATTGTTGGCGGTTGCTATACCCGCAAGAAAGGCCGACATCGCTCGAGGTAGCGACTATGCCCAGACTGTGACGATTGGGCTAGGTGCGGAGTGGAGCGAGGGAGGGCATGCCGGATACTAAGCGTGCCGATGCGGGTTGGGAGAGAGGTCGAGACAGGTGGCGGGGGACATGAGTGATGTCTAAGGCGTGAGGCCCCGGTTGGGGTTGCGGCCGCCACGGTTGTTCGACCGACAATGGGACGAAGAACCAGACAAAGTAATCATGCTAGTTGCCAGAATGGAGGCGAGCGGAGCTAAAGGAACAGAATTTCGGAGTTGGGCCTCGTAATTTAGGAGGTGCTCGAACAATTCCTCGAACGTAACTGAAGTTTCCCGAACTTTGAGAACATGAGATAAGTTCGAGTAGGCCGGGCCGAGTCCGTTTAAGACACGGACGGAGTGCTCATCAAAGTCAATGGGGACGTTCATGAGAGCAAAAGAGTTAATGTTGTGTTAGACATATTGCATGTATTATGTACTGGTTCGAGTACCTTGTTGAGGACCGGCAAGATTCTTGCTATGGACCTTGATCCGTCTGTGGGAGGGAGAGGCATATGTCTTCTCGAGGGTGGTCCACATAGCCCAAGATGTGATGGAGATGGAGAGAAACTGAATGAGCGTGGGAGAGACAAATCCGATAATTGCATTAAGAAGTGATTGGTCTTGTAGGAGCCAAAGAGTATAATCTGGATTTGGGGAGGGAGAAGTAGCATCGAGTAGAGTTATCGTCGTTGGAGGACACGACTTTGAGCTATCGACAAACCCAAGTAAGTTGTACCCAAATAAGAGAGATGTGAATTGTAGTCGCCACACAAAGTAATTCGTGGTTGTGAGTTTGAGCGGTGTATGAGCACTGACATTGAGAACGATTAAGTTCTGAGGCGAGTCAGTTCCTATCAGGACCGTGGGGGTATGAGAGGGCAAGACGACAGTGGTGGAAGAAGAGGCATCGGTCATTGGGGAGAATGAGGGCTAATGAAGAAGGTGGATCATGAGCAGTAGTGGCTAGGGCTTGTTGTTAAGCTTATGGCTTTGATACCATATTATAAAATATGCTTAATTATTATTGAGAGAGTTGCGGTATATAAATATATCAATACAAGGACAAAAAGGTAAAAAATTGATACAATAAAATGAATCCTAAATATACTCTAATACCAGACACCCATCCCCTTTTATCACTTTACAGACTAAGAGCTTTAAAAGAAATGTTAACCATATAAAATATTAAGATTAACATTTTATTGTTAATATATTAATTAATAAGTCTCTATCTTATTAATTAAGCCTCAAGGGCACAAAAAAGAAATGTTAACCATATAAAATATTAAGATTAACATTTTTTATTGCTAATATATTAATTAATAAGGTTCTATCTTATAAATTGTTTTAAAAAAAAAGGCTCTATCTTATAAATTGTTTAAAAAAAAGGCTCTATCTTATAAATAAATACATCTAATTTTATTTTCTTTGAATGGCAATTGATGTGGTGGAGAAGTACGGATTCAACCGTTTTTTGATGTGAAGTTAGTTAAAAAGGCCCCACCGGATTGACCATATCCTCCATCTCCGGGCACAGTTTGCTTCTTCTCTGCACATTTCTTGGCTTTCCTAGTCTCCCCAGATAAAATCCCATGAAGATTTCTGGGTTCGTGTTGTTACTTATGCTGTGGTTGTTCTTGTTCATCTGTGGCAACAGCATGGTTGGAGAATGGAAACGCAGAAACGCTTCTTTTGTTTGGTGGTAAGTAATTGTTGTGAATGCGATTCTTCTCCGGCTTTTTAGTAGAAAAGAATAGCTTATTTGTTGTGTGTCCTTTGAGTGTTCAAATTTTGGCTTAGTTTTCACTCATCTGTATGTGTGATCTCACCAACTTCTTAACGTCACTTGGAATTCATCGTCAATGTGTGCCAACAAAGCTGAATATTGTTCTTTCTATCGGATGGGTTGGTGGGTCGGTTTTAGATTTCTCAGGAAGAGAGAGCTGTGGGTTGTGTTGTAATCAGGGCTCTGAAAAGGGGTTTTTCATTTTTGATTCTTTCGTTAATTATCCATCAGAATTTGTTATTTTTTTGAGAGTTGGAGATGGTGGCTTTGGTTTGAAGCCTTGTTGAGGGACTATGGTTTAATGGGGAAGCTGGGTTCTCCAAGAAGTCCTCGTCCTCAATCTGTTGGTGCTGGTTTATCATCCGGGATGAAAGAGTGTCAGGGTAGATGCCCGGAATCTTTTCTTGGAAATGATCCTTCTCTTGGGAGGAGAATTTCAGGAGGAGATTACAACTGGAACCGAAAGTTGCTGCTTCATGGGCTGAAAAATGAGCCAGCAAAATTTGGGGCTTGTAAGGGGGTTTATGTTGGGAAAAAGCATACATGGTTTCGTAAGCATTTGAGATCGGCTGTTTTCATGTTTGGGTTGATGGGTTTTCTTTTCCTTCTTGATTCCCTTATGGTTTCTATTTTTGATTCAATGACCCTTCAGAGCCGTTCAGTCCAAAGCAAATCAAGTGGCCTAAAGGTATAACTCAATTTCTGCAAGTGATACCTTGCAAGCTAATACTGCATACCTTATTGTCAATTTTTTGTGTATATTGGTGGGCTCTTGGAATTTGGAAGTTTCATAGTCCAAGATGCAGATTTTCCAAACGAGCATTAAACCTCCTCTGTTGTTCTTTTTATGCTCTCTCTCTCTCTCTCTCTCTCTCTCTGATCTCTGTTGGTGCCTATTGGTAAAATTCAGTGGTATCTTCCCTCAGTTTTATTTTGCACACTCTACCTCCTATTATGACCAAGTTCTGCTTCTTAATTCTTTAGGTTAAGACATGAATTCTATACATATCAGCAAAGTTAGATCCTTTTGAACAATAGGACTAAGCTCAAAGTTCATTTTAATGGGTTACGCAACATTATTTTTAGAAGTCAAAGTTGAGGTGATCAGTGATTCCTCTGCTTCATTAGTTTTCCTGTAGCCATGCTTGATGCATCACCAAATCATACATATCTTCAGCTCTATCCCTAGCCTCAGAAACAATATATGTTGAATATGGTTGTAGGATATTGACACCAAGGTAAGTTAGTCTATGTTTAGTGTCATGCATTTTTCACCATACATCTGCTGAAGTTTCTCTTAATTTGTGTGTCTTTTTTTGCATGATGCCTTTGCCTCAATATCTGTTATGCCTTTAAATCATGGCTCAACTTTGTCCTGCTGAAGTTCTATAACAAATGATTCTTCTGCTTTTTATTCACAGAGATTTTTTGTTGCATTTTAAAATGTGATCAGTTATAGTATATGTTGTCTTATCCACCTTTTCTTCTTAAGTGCATAATGGAGGAAAACATGCATGCTTATTGTTGTCGTTGTGAGACTCAGCAGGTTCAAGTGTGTATCAGCCTCGGCTTATTCCCCTGCAAATTGACTTGTGCTATATTTATGTTTTATTATTGCATTTTAATGAATGAAAATTGCAGTTAATTTCTCAGGATTTTGTAGCATGGATATTTTCTACAAGCAGTACTTGTTAATTTTTTAATAAAAGTAGGGGAAAGTCTTTGATTCCTTCCACTTAAATCAGATTATATTTCCTGCATGTATAAGGACGATAGGAGTTATGCTACCGAAGAAAAATCACCTGTACTGATGCATGATCGGCTTCTAAATTTGGCTTCTAGTGCCCTTGCAGAGGTTTGTTTCGTAACTTTGAGAGTTAATATGTATATTAATATGCACTTACCAGATACATAATTAGATATATTTCTTAAATATCTGACGCGATTGTGCTACAGAAAAGAATTCAGCAAGATTCATTGAATTTCTGGGAGGAGCCATACCCACATGCATCTGTATGACGCGTGCAGTGGGAAAAGTTCAAAAACTATAGATTGCCAGTCTTTTTAAATCTTTGTTGACAAATGAACAATATTTGTTTAATTATCTTTTACAAAATGACTTTTTATCAAGATTATGTGAGGAGTTTAATTTAGCCAGTTAATGTAAAAATTGTTACTGGTTTTTTTAGTGCAGGAAATCTGAAAAAAGTAATGGCTTTATATTGGTCAGTGCGAATGGTGGTCTCAATCAACAGAGGGTTGCTGTAAGTATTCCTTTGTGCATTTCAATTCTTCTTGTGAACACAAAGACAACTGTAGTAACAATTCTCCTTGTGATGAATTTATACTTTAATTCATAATGATAAACAATAAAATCTCCAATGCGTATCTATTTTCAAAGGGAAGTTTCATTTTGGAGACTGGGTTAGAGACATCCACATATTCCCTTGTGCAATAGAGAAGATGATCTGTCGACTATAAAGACAAAGAGGGATAAGTTCTGGGGAGAATTTGGGGCGTTGGGAGGGTTATGGGATAACCCCCTGGTATTTAGTAGGCGATTTTAATGTGATTAGATTTCCAACAGAGTGGTAGTGGAGGAAGGTAAACTATGTCTATGAGGAGGTTTTATGAGGTTATTGAGGATCTATAGTTGAAAAATTTGCCCTTGCAGGGAGTCCTGTTCATTTAGAGTGGGGGCTGATTTTTCAGTCTGATTGAGGATAGATCGTTTCTTAATCTCTAAGGAATGGGAGAGTTATTTTGTGGGAGTAGACCAGAGTATCCTTCTTAGACTGGTTTTTGAGACTCTGCTTGGTTCTCCTTGATATGAGAGGTCCAATTCCTTTAAAAGTTGAGAATATGTGGCACAAGGAGGAGTACTTTAAGGATGTATTGCTAGCTGATGGGGAAGGGTTTAAGTTTCAATGAGAACAGAATGGGAGGAATTTTAAACCAACTACAAGCATGGATTGAGTAAGGATTACAGGCCTCATGAGGAGCCTTTACTGACTTTGAGTCAAAAATCTTTGGTGTCTCTCCTTCAAAGGTAGATAATTGCGGATAAAAGGAGGCAACTAGGCATCTCTTTGTGTAAGAAGCATAAATGAGAGTAACTTGGGAGGAATGCAAGAAGTGGCTTTTGTGGAGGGAATACAAATTCTAAATGTAGTCCTTGTAGCCAGTGAAACCATAAACTCAATTTTAGAGTGCAAAGGTAGTGTAGTTTTGTTCAAGCTTGATATTGATAAGGTTTACGATTATGTGGACTAGTCATTCTTGATATCTATAATGAGTGTGATGGGTTTTGGGGAGAAGTTGATGGGATGGTTCAAGTGGTGTTTATTCACAACTACTTTCTCAATTTTGGTTTATGGGACACCATCAAGTTTCTTCAAAAGCTTGAGGGGGCAGCGAGGGAGATCCCATCACTCCTTTCCTCTTTGTGATAACTATAGAGGCTCTAAGTTGCCTTGTAAGCAAAGTAGTGGAAGGAGGATGTCTAACAACATGTGAAGTAAGGAGTAAAGGAGGCAAGGGGATCCAAGTGTCCTATTTAATGTTTTTGGTAATATTTTGATTTTTTATGAGGTCTCTTAGGATCAGATAACACCATGTAAAGGCTCCTTATGTGGTTTGAGGTCATTTCAGGGCTAAAGATTATTTTGGATAAAAATTGAGTTGTATAGTCGCTCTTTACTAACAATAACCCTAAATTTTTCCTACCCCCGAGACCCCCCCAAACCCTTCCTAAAATATCCCCACAAAAGGCTAAACCACCACACCCACGATTCTTGCCACATACCTAGTACTAAAAGGTCATGTGCCTCAATTTGACATTTCCTTCTTGAATAGGTGACGTGTATAGGAGGCTTATCAATACCCCTTGCCCCAAGAGTCACCGGAAATTGATTTTGGATCAGGGTATAAGGCTCCCAGGTGGCGTCATGAGCTGGCACATCCTTCCACTGAATCAATACCTCTATGTCACTGAGGGACTCTAGAAGGAGTAGAGCCAATCTTCCCTAACACTTGCTTCGGGTTACAGAGGAGATCAAGGTGCGGATAATTGAGAGGGCGGATCTCGACCGGTAGAAAGATTTCAACAGCGGTCGGGCGGGAGGATGTGAAAAACAAGGTGAATGTTAGAAGAGGGTGGGAGTTGCAGTTTATAAGCAACTTTACCCATGCGTTGGAGGACTCAAAATGGGCCATAAAATCTGGGGGCAAATTTCTCATTTAGCCGACGAAGACGAGATAGCGCCCGATGGTCGAATTTTAGATAAGCAGGGAGTCACAACATCAAAGGACAAGTTGTGTGGTGCAGTGGTCCAACGATCACTATGCGTTGTTGAAACACATGGGTTCTTCACTTTGCAGAAAGGAAGAGAAAACAAAAATTTATTATCATGATAATAAGTCCCATTAATGTGTCTACCTCCCCAGGAGTGGAAAGTATTAAGAGTGCCATTGATAAGCGGGGGTGGTTCTGGACCATAACTAGCTTGGAAAGGAGTGGTTTGAGTGGCTTAATGGAAAGATGTGTTATACCAATATTTTACCATGGTGGCTTTCTCACTGGCCCACAGGGTTTGGAACTTGTGAAGCAACGAAGGTAAGTCTCTATACAACGGTTGACCACCTTTGTTTGGCAGTCTGTTTGAGGATGATAGGTTGTGCTCATTTTAAGTGAAGTTCCTTAGCTCTTGAAGAGAGATTGCCAAAAATTACTCAAAAATTTTATCTCGGTCAGAGACTATAGATTTAGGAAAGCCATGCAGGCGTACCACCTCACGAATGAAGGCGGTGCTGATGAATTGAGGCGAAGGGATGGCGAGCACGATGAAATGTCCCCGAACTTGCTTAAGCGGTCTACCCTGACCGGAATAAGAGTCAATCCCCCCTTACAGTGGTAGAGCCTCTATGAAATCCATAGAAATATCATCCCATATTTTTTTCGAAATAGGAAGTGGTTGAAGGAGACCAACGGAAAACAAATTAGAGTATTTATTTTGCTGACAAATAGTACATTGTGCAACAAACTGCTGGATATTAGCCTTCATTCCAACCCAAAAAAAATTGGTAGTGACTCGCTTAAGGGTTTTTAAAATGCAGAAGTGTCCCCCGAAGGGGCTAGAATGACCCTCCTTCAATATGGCATTAGTAAATGCAAAATTAGGGGTATGGCTAACCTATTCTTGTAGAACAAATGACCTTGATGCAGGGTAAATCCAGAATGGGAAAGAGGGTGGTCAGCTAATAGGTCCTTGAGAATGGTTATGAGGTAAGGGTCTTGGCACTTTTTGGTAGTAGTGGTCCAAGTCCATGATATAGGGAATCGCTAGCACATCACCGAGGAAGGAATTATGATTTGGAGGGTCTTTGATAAGAATCCCGCTGACTTTGTTATCTGAGACGGGACGAAATTGAATCTCAAAAATTAAACCCCTGACAGTTTGATTACTTGATTTTTTATAGTGGGTTTCATGATTCGTTGTTCCAACAAATGTTCAGGCTGCCTTGATCGGTTGCAAACAATGAAGCGATTTTCCGATAGATAATGGCGTGAATTTTAAACGATGAGCCCCAGCGGCCATCGGCCCACTCATAGGCGTTTTTGTTAGGCTCTAGGAGATAGCGTGTGATTGAAAAATGTGATGGGTCGTTAGTCTTGCATGAGGACTAACTGCTCCCAAGTCGTGACCAAAGGCATCTATTTCTAAGACAAAAGGTTTATTGAAATCAGGGAGAACCAACACCGGAACAGAGGACATGGCTTGTTTGAGCTGAAACAAAGCCTGCTTGACTTGTGGAGACCAACAAAAACCATCTTTCTTTAATTGATCCGTAAGTGGTTGGGCAATGCTTCCATAACCTCGAAAAAATTGGCGATAGTACGTCGTCAGCCCTAGGAAGCCCCGTAGTTCTTTGAGGATTTTGGTGAAGGCCAATTTCGCATAGCGGCTATTTTGGTGGTATTAACCTCCACACCTTGCGCTGATATGATATGGCCGAGACATTCCAATTTGGATTGGCCGAACTGACACTTCTTTCTATTAGCTAATAATTGGTGATGTCGTAGTATGGCGAGGACCACTTGTAGATGTTCGATGTGATCTGTCAAGGAGTGACTGTAAACTAGTACATCATAAAAAAACTAGAACAAATTTCTTATGAATAATCATGTGAAAAACTGCCCACGGTTCATAAGGCCTTGAAATGTTGCTGAAGCATTGGAAAGGCCAAAGGGCATGACTAAGAATTCATAATGGCCCTCATGAGTTCTGAAAGTCGTCTTAGGGATGTCTTCTTATTGCACACGGATCTGATGATAGCCTGACCGAAGGTTTAGCTTGGAGAAGATTATGGCACCATGAAGCTCATCGGCGAGTTCATCCTTATAAGAGTTAAGAGACTTTTAAGGATTTGTAACCTTATTTAAGGATCTATAATGAATGCAAGAGCGCCATCCCACCATCTTTTTTTCTTTATATGAAGACGGGGCTGGAAAATGGGCTCACTAGGTTGAATAATTACGGCATAACATATCATGAACCGGCCTTTTCCCGATTCCCCGATTTCGATGGTGCGGATATCTATAAGGCGCACATTCTGAGGACCCCGATCCAGGTGTAGGACAATGGCATGATCACAATCTCGGACTGGGGGTAGAGACTTTGACTCATCAAAAACCTCCACATACTCTTGAAGTAGTAAAAAATCGGTTCAGGTAGAGATGATTCCCGGGGATGGTGTTCTGAGGATATTAAGGAACATAATTCTAATAAAATGGTTTCCCCTTCACCCTTAATGGCTTTTAGCATTGCCTTAAGAGAGATGAAAGAGTTACAAAGGCTCGGGTCTCCCTGTAAAGTCATAGGGCTATCCCCTTGTCTAAATTGCATTGTGAGATTTTTCCAATCGACTTGCATTCCTCCTAGCGTCTCTATCATTGCATCTTAGGAGAATCGTATCTGCACTGCCGAGTTTGAGAGGAGGAAGTCACGCTATCTTCGAGATGCAGACTGCGGTGTTGCCACAAAGGCCTTCACCCTCAGCAGTCCGTGCCATGAGAACCCCAAGCGATTTGCAAGCCTCTGGAAGGAATACCTAGTTTTCAAACCAAATCCATGGATATAAAATTGTGAGAGGCACCGAAATCAATCAGAACCACAACCTCTAGCCTTGCAATTTGTCCTCGAAGCTTTATGGTTTTGGGAGTAGAGAGTTCGACCACTGAATTAAGGGAGAGCTCTGTCGCTTCTGTCAAAACTGGTTCATCGATCTCTAATGTTTCTAATTCTATCACTTGGTCCCCATTTTCCTCTTCCACCAGTAAAATCTGCAACTGCTTGTTTTTGCATCAGTGACCCGTAAAATATTTCTCGTTGCATCGATAACAAAGGCCTTTGTCACATTTATCTTGGATCTGTGCATCTGTGAGCCGCTTGAAAGGTGATCCCCATCGTTGATCTTGGAGCTTTATGTGTGGAGAAGCTATCGGTGCCCTCACTGTTGTGGTCGATGCCCTTTGGAGTGAAGGGAGTTGCATGTTAGGGCTTAGATTTGTTTGTGGGATGGAGTACTATGGGATCTTTTGAAGGGTAGAGTTTGGGCTCCATCTTGTAGCTGTATTAGGCCTAGCTTCTAACTCTGTTCTCCGGCCCATTGGCCCCTTTGTAAATGGTTCTGGGCTTCTCTTGGATAGGGCCGAATCACAATACCAAGACCCCCTTCCCTTAGTGTTGTGAGGCCCTCCTAACTGTTGGCCTAACCTTTGGTGTGCCAATGCCCAATGAGTCAATTAGGGTATTCAACCCTTTGAGCATACTCTATCAACTCCTCCAACCTCTTGGACATTACTAATCGGACCTCGGCACGAATATGGTCTTAACCACATTTAGAAACCACTTTCCCAACACATGCTCGAGAGCTGACCACAGGAGGACGATCGCGGAGTTGATTTGAAAGTCGCGAGCTCCCGCACCGATCCTCCTTGTTGCGGTGCCATAAATCTTTCACAAAGTGACCCTTCTTAGGTCATTCCGAAGCGATCTAGAAGGCGAGATTTTAGATTAGCCCAACTGCTCAAGCTCCGAAGCCGATCCTCCCATTGGAACCACGCCAAGGCCTCACCGTTAAAATTGAGGGTTATCATGTTGAGTTTTTCCATCTCAATTAGTCGATCAATAGAAAAAAAATTCTCGGCCCTAAAAAACCATCCCTCGGGATTTCCCCTCTCAAACACAGCATTTCCACCCTTCGACCTCAACTCTTAGCTCGGAACTGCTCATCCTCCCTTTTCGCCACTGGCATCCTTTATGTGGTGGCCTCCTTAAGAGAATCCCGCTTTGGGTTTACGCCTCGAGTCTCAAGAGAGCCCTTCAAATTCGAAGCAACTTTTCCTTCTTCCCCCAAATTGCTAGTACCACTCGAATCTAAAGCATATGAAATTTGAATGAAGAAAGATAGGTATTAAACGATGCTAACACCTCGACTCAAGCTTGGATAGCCGTTGCCATCTTACAGCGGGCGTGATCAACTGCATCCCGGAGATCTCTATTTTCTCTAACAAGGTACCCACATCCCTCTCCAATGAACCCAAACGCTGAAGCTCGTTACAGACTGCCCCAATCTCGCATTGCACTTCTCGAAAGATGTTGGCTATATAAACAAGGCAAAACATATCTAAGGGAGGAAGGATCACTTTGACTTGGAGCATAATAGCTAGCCTGGCCATTTCTTTTATATCTTTATTCTCGATCATGAGAATGATCAGGTCAAAGATTGAGTAGATTTAGGGATTTTGTGTGGGGAAGCTAGACTCTTGAGTGGAAACTAGCTAGTAAGGTGTGCTATGATGTGCTTCTATAAAAGAAAAGAGGGTTAGGGATTAAAAGTCGAGCTTTGGACGTATTTATGTTTTTAAGAAAAAAAATAAGTAAAATAGTTTAAAAATAAAAATAAAGTTCAAACTAATGTGTGAACAATAATTCCGCAGTCACTAATTATAACATTGAAAATTATTTTAAGTTAATGTTGCAGTTATCGACTGTTAATGCATTAGTTTTGACATTATTTCTATTTTCAAAATATTTAAGTAATTTTTCTTTTTCAAAAAAACTAAATATATCCAAAACTCTCTTAAAAGTCTCTCAATTTTAAGTGTAAATAGAGTTAGCAATGTGCCAATGACAATGACAGGGAAGCCTTTTGGAATCAAGTGGTGATAGGCAAGTACGGGGGAGAAACAAGGAGGCCGGTGTACTATGATCGTGAAGGAAGGTTATGGAGTAGGGATGTGAAAAGCAATTAGGAGGAAATTACATGTCGTAGGTGGAAAACCATCCTTTATCAGTGGACAACAGGATAGAATTGGTCTTTTGAAATGATGAATGGGTGTGGGTTTGCTCCTTTAACTGCCTTCTTCATGACTTCTTTATATCCTTTTCAGTTTCAAGAATGCTTGGCCCAAGGATGTACTGAGCCTAGTTGAAGGAGGGGTAGCTAGAACCCTCTCTTTTTTGAGACGATATTGAATCTGAGTTAGTGAAGGTATGGCAAGTACACCATATTACATTGATCACCCTTTCTTGCTCTTTCTCCACGAGGGAACACTATAAAAAAACCTCACTTTGAGGTGTACTACTTGAAGAAGATCTCCCAAAACCCTCAGCAAAACATCCAAAGAAGCACTATATTGCAACTCAGAAATATTGAACTTCATAACTTAAAAATATGTTTCTCACGAAGTCTTAGACAATTTGAGGGTTTGGGTCTTACGTGTCATTGGACAATGGGCGTATCTTAAAGTTTCAGATTCACCCATGCTAAAGGTAAGAGTGATCTTTGAAAATTTGTGTACTCTGTTTCAAGCAAATTTTAGTGGTTTATATGGGTTTGTCTCAGAGATTCTTGAGTAAGGGGTTCTGTAGCCTCCTTGTATTATACTTCACCCAACCAGAAAGAATGAGGAAAACATTCTCTGTAGGACTAAAAGAATAAGATATATATCTGATCCTAACTGTATGTGCCAGGCTATGTTTTTCACCTTGACCAATTTGAAGTTTTAAATTCTGACACCTCTCTCATTTTCTTTACTTTTTAACCATAGATCTTATGGTCCACTTGCCTCTTCTACTTTTTTTGTCTTTTAATGTAAACTTTGAAGCAAAGTTACTTGAGGCATGTTTGACAGTTTTACATTTGATAATTTACTGGCTATGTTGTCTTTGAGATCTTCAATACAATATATTGTTTTCCAATGAACTGTTTGGGGGAATTTTATTCTCTTTTTAGTCTAGATTTTCTGTCATATTTAAAATGACCTGGAGAGGTATCATTCATTGTCAATTTACTGTCTGCAGATTTGCAATGCTGTTGCTGTGGCTTCTCTTCTTAATGCCACTCTAGTTCTCCCAAGTTTCTTTACAACAATGTGTGGAAAGGATCTAGGTCCAATTCATGCCTTACATTGTCTACATTGTTCTAAAATTTTCTTTTGTTTATTGTTAGCTCAAGTATCATATCAATGTGGTTTGAACACATTTCTGAGTAGGTTGAATATTGTCACTGCCATCCATATACGATTTTTCAGTTCTTTTTCAGTTTTTAGTGTATGCTTTTGCTTTACGGATCTCATTTCCATCCTGGCTTTTTACTTGTATAATTGATGGACTTTCGTGGAGTTGTGCTAAGTTTAAAGAAAAAAAAGACGCCATTTCAGTCTTGCTTAACTTATTTAGGATATTCTTTTTGCCAAAATCAAAGGTGCTTTTATGCTTATGTTAAACAAAATGAAAATTGCTTCCAAGAAATGGATGTAGAACTTAAATTATAATTGTTTATGATCATCTGAATGACATAAGAGTTGAGTAATGAAATGTAATCCTCATTAGCGGCGTAGTTGTCTGGAAGGTTGTCAGTGAGACTATACTATCTTTTTATTTGTTTTATTTTACTTTTGGATATACCTTGAGTTGACCAAGTTACCTATTTACAGTTATTAAGATCTAAGTGTCTAAAACAGTTGCGAAAGTTGTAAACATGCATGCATGCATTTGCTGCTGAAGCAGCAAAATACTAACTTCATCTGTTGTTTGATGGGACTGCAGCCAGTTTGGTGATATTTATCAAGAGGAGTATTTTATGAATATCATGAAGGATGAAATAGAAATTGTAAAGGAGCTCCCTCCTCATTTAAAGTCTCTAGACATGGAAGCAATTGGTAGTCTAGTATGTCATTTATGTTATTATGTAGTTTATATCTTACTTCTTGTGAATTATTTTCACCTATTCTGAAAGCATTGTCTTAACCTTTATCTTGCCTTTTCAGATTACAGATGCTGATATCCCAAAGGAGGCAAAGCCCATAGAGTACATCGACAAAGCACTTCCTCTCTTATCAAGGAATGGTGTTGTGCACTTTCTTGGATTTGGAAATCGACTCGGCTTTGATCCATTGTCTTTTGAGCTTCAGGTTGAGGACATACCTTGAAGGTTCAAGTATTACAGGCTTAATGTCAGTGCTATGGAAGCCTAAATTACTATTTGCTAGATGTTGAATCTAAAATACATTTTGGTTAAGATAGCATTCAATATCTTTGCATCCTGTTTAGCAACAATTGAAGTTTGCATGAAATCTAGGTAATGCTAGAGTAAAATAGTTCAACCTGGACTTCTCCATTAACTCTGGGGGACATGCTTGATATTTTGGTGGAAGCATTGGATCATCTTCAGATCCTGCTAAACTGTTAGATGTACTAAATAAATGTTTGCACGAAGTCTAGATAACGCTAGAGTAAAATAGTTCAGCCTGGACCTTTACATTAACTTTAGGAGTCATGCTTGCTATATTGGTGGAAGTATCGAATTATCTTCACATTCTGCTAAACTGTTAGACATACTAAATAAATAAATAACCTTGGTTTATAACCTCAAAATACTGTCTTATGTAGATATTTTGATATATATAGACTTCCATTTTACAATGCATACTAACCTGTCAAAGGCACCATGCAGAGAATGTGTATTATATGGTCTGACCTAAGTTGCTTCCTTGCAACATGACATTTGCCTCCAACATAATCTATGAAGAAGTTGCTGCTGATCCACCAACAACTTCTTCCTTTGCCCCCATAGAAAGTAGCTTGCTTACTCACCAAATGCATTCAATCAATGCATCATCAGTCCTTGGGCAGGAGACCCTGATTACTTTCTTGTCCAGGATGGACGGTCAATTCTAACACTTTTAAGTTTACTGATCTCAAGATAATGCCAAAAAAGGATCTGTTATGCTAGATGCATCTCTGTTTAAGCCATTAGCCTAGTATATTAAACCGAAGTACATCTGGTATTACTCTTCCTCAGACATATTATGAACCAAACTCAGTGTTTCTCTCTTCCATGTGAGTGATGCCTTTATGATTCAATGATATATTATTGATTTTCATTTCATTTTCATTTTTTGTGGTTAAAGGATTACAAATGTAACTTTCATGCTCTGAAGTTTGTGCCAAAAATTCAACAAGTTGGCTCATTATTGGTTCAAAGGATAAGAAAATATGATGCGGCTCAGAGTATGTTAGATAAACAACTGCTAGGAAACTTCATGTCCGACATTCCCTTGAAAGAGAACCATGCTGAAGGGGGCCCATCCAAATATCTTGCTTTGCACTTGAGATTTGAAGTGGATATGGTGGCATACTCCTTATGTGAATTTGGAGGTGGAGAAAAAGAGCAAAAGGAACTTCAAGCCTACAGGGAAACTCATTTCCCCCTGCTTATCGAGCGCTTGAAGAACGTGAAGTAATGTATCTAGTTTTCTTGGTTCCTCTGATTTTGCATATTTTTTTCACCATTTTGATCACTTTAATCTTTCTTTTGTTTATGGCTGCAGACCGGTTTCTCCTGCACAATGGAGAAAGCTGGGGAAATGTCCATTGACACCAGAAGAAGCAGCATTAGTTCTTTCTGGTCTTGGTTTTAAGCGGGGATCTTACATCTACTTGGCTGGGTCTCATATATATGGGGGACAGTCTAGGATGCATCCCTTCACTAACCTTTATCCCAATTTGGTCATGAAGGAGGATCTCCTCTCACCCAATGAACTTGAACCTTTTAGGAATTTCTCTTCCCAGGTAAATTGGCATTTATCTTGTCCTACCTTTCCATTGGAATAAATCTAGGTCTAGTAAAATATGCAAACAATATTTTATGGGAGCTTTGCCAATTACTTCTTAGCAGTATCCATAGAAAATTTTATACAGAGCTATGAACGAACTGGTTATGCAGAAAATTAAACCACTTTCAAAGTTCACTTAATTCTGTTCAGTTCCTTGAAGGATGAAAAGAAAATAATTTTCTATTAGCATCCATTTTCTTCAGCACTTTTGATCTTTTTTCTTTTATTTTCTTGTTTTCTTTTCACAAACTTCTTGTTTGAATTTCAAGATTTTGAAAAATTCCTTGATTGTCATTCATATCCTTGAAAAGTAACCAATGTTGAATTGGGATATCTTCATTTATGAAATCTTTAGATATCTCTACACCAACAATTGGAAGCATGAAAATATGCAGCAGAGTTGGAGATAAATTTGAAATAGATGATCCAGAATATCGAAGTTGAAAGAGTGGGAACAAAAATATACCTCTAAAATGATCAACATTTGATCAAGCC